>MDKI01242355.1:0-26586 GCA_005239505.1 Nicotiana paniculata
ATTTATGGTAGCTGGAGTGTTCATGATTGATAGAGACAACTGAATCAAAACTATAGGAAGTATGTAAGAAAGAAGTTCACCAACGGGGGAAACCATAACCTTAGACCTTTATCGCATCTGTTTACACCTCAATATTAGTTGTCTTTTAGTTTATTTAATTTTATTCAGTGTAGTAGTAAAAATACTAAAAGGTGATATTCATAACTTTTGGGAACTTGATTATTGAGAATCTAGTAGTCTAACAACAATAATTGATAGGTTAATTCCCTATGGGATTCGACTTTGGGATAAATACTCAGATTATATTTGCAATGCCCGTTTAGTCTTTCTATAAGACATAGTTGAGCGTGATCACATGCCACCGGCGAGATGTTATGAGTGTGGGGATTTAGGACATATGAGGAGGACTTGTCCCAGGCTTCGGGGCAAGGCTGTGCTGCAAATTTATCAGCCTACATTTTTAACACCAGCGGTTTGTCCACCCAGAGGTGGAGGGTAGGCTGGTAGAGGTCGTCCCAGAGGTGGAGGCCAGGCAGGGGGAGATCTGCCGGCCCCTAGTCATTCCAGTGGAGGTCAGTCATCCGGTGCTCCAGCTAGTATCTATGCTATTCCGGCCCGATCAGATGCAGTGGCCTCAGATGCCGTGATCACAGGTACTATTTCAGTATGTGGTAGAGAGGCATCAGTGTTATTTGATCCAGGATCCACTTATTCATACGTGTCAGCTTTATTTTCTTGTTTCTTGGATATTCCTCGTGAGTCCTTGGGTACTCCTATTTATGTGTCCACTCCCATGGGTGATTCTATGGTAGTAGACCAGATTTATCGGTCCTGTGTAATTTCATATTGTGGGTTCGAGACCAGAGCGGATCTCCTATTGCTCGACATGGTTGATTTTGAGATTATTCTAGGCATGGATTGTCTATCTCCCTATCATGTCGTGCTAGATTTCCATGCCAAGACAATCACTTTAGCCATGCCCGAGTTGCCTAGGCTGGAGTGGAGAGGTACCTCAGTTAGTGCAGCCAGTCGGGTTATTTCTTTCCTGAAGGCTCGACATATGGTCAAGAAGGGTTGTCTGGTGTATCTTGCTTATGTGCGGGATACCACCGTCGAGTCTCCGATGATTGATTCAGTGCCAGTGGTTCGAGAGTTTGCTGACGTATTTCCTTCGGACCTTCCAGGCATGCCTCCGAATCGTGACATTGATTTCTGCATTAATTTAGCTCCAGGCACCCAACCTATATCTATTCCTCCGTACCGTATGGCTCCGAAAGAGTTGAAGGAGTTGAAGGAGCAGCTTGAGGAGTTGTTGGTTAAGGGGTTCATCAGACCGAGCGTGTCACCGTGGGGTGCTCCAGTTCTATTCGTGAAGAAGAAGGATGGGTCCATGCGGATGTGTATTGATTACCGCCAGTTGAACAAGGTCATCATTAAGAACAACTATCCTTTACCGCACATCGATGATTTGTTTGACCAGTTGCAGGGTGCTCAGGTGTTTTCTAAGATTGATTTGAGATTGGGATATCATCAGTTGAGGATTCGGGCCTCAGATGTTCCGAAGCCTGCTTTTCGTATGAGATATGGCCATTATGAGTTCCGGTGATGTCCTTTGGCTTGACTAATGCCCTAGCAGCATTTATGGACTTGATGAACAGGGTGTTCAGGCTGTACATTGATTCTTTTGTCATTGTCTTCATTGATGACATTCTAATTTACTCATGTAGCCTTGGAGAGCACGAGCAACATTTGAGGGTGGTGCTCCAGACTTTGCAAGACCAGAAGTTATATACTAAGTTCTCCAAGTGTGAGTTTTGGTTGGATTCTGTGGCATTCTTGGGACATGTGGTATCCGGAGAGGGTATCAAGGTTGATCTTAAGAAGATTGAGGCAGTTCAGAGTTGGCCACGTCCTACTTCAGCTACAGAGATCAGGAGTTTCTTGGGTCTAGCAGGCTACTACCGGCGATTTGTGGAGGGCTTTTCATCCATTGCAGCCCCACTGACTAGATTGACTCATAAGAATGCCCCGTTGCGATGGTTCAACGAGTGTGAGGCGAGCTTTCAGAAGCTCAAGATAGCATTGACCTCAACACTAGTCCTGGTATTGCCTTCCGGTTTTGGGATGTATACAGTGTATTGCGACGCTTCGCACGTTGGCGTGGGGTGTGTGTTAATGCAGGAGGGGAGAGTTATTGCTTATGCTTCACGCCAGCTGAAGGTTCATGAGAAGAATTGCCCTGTGCACGATTTGGAGTTGGCGGCGATTGTTCATGCCCTTAAGATTTGGAGACATTACTTGTATGGGGTGTCCTGTGAGGTTTATACAAACCACCGCAGCTTGCAGCACTTGTTCAAGTAGAGGGATCTTAATTTGAGGCAGCGTAGATGGCTTGAGTTATTGAAGGATTATTATATCACCATTCTTTATCATCCAGGCAAGGCAAATGTGGTACCAGACGCTTTGAGCACGAAGGCGGAGAGTATAGGTAGCTTGGTGTATATTACAGCAGAGGAGAGACCTCTAGCCTTGGAAATTCAGTCCTTGGCTAATCGCCTGGTGAGATTAGACCTTTCAGAGCCTCGCCGAGTTTTAGCACCTATGGTTGCTCAGTCTTCGTTATTAGGAGAGATTAAGGCTCGGCATTTTGATGATTCGTACTTGGCAGAGCTACGGGAGACAGTGGTTCAGGGTGGTGCCAAAGAGGTTACTATTGGCGAGGATGGTGTTCTGAGATTTCAGGGCCGTTTATGTGTTCCTAATGTTGATGGCCTGAGAGAGAATATTCTAGAGGAGGCACACAGTTCACAGTACTCTATTCATCCTAGTGCTACAAAGATGTATCGTGATTTGAAGCAGCATTTCTGGTGGAGGCGAATGAAGAAGGGCATTGTAGAGTATGTGGCTAGGTGTTTTAATTGCCAGCAGGTTAAGTATGAGTAGGGGCGTAAAATGGGGAAGGGCAGGTTAGGGCAGGGCAGGGCAGGGTAAGCTTTGACCTGCTAATATTTTTACCCGCCCTGCCCTATTTAGCATTTTTTTTCAAATTTTGCCCCGCCCCTGCTCCGTTTAGGCTCTCTAATATATTTTTCTTTCTAATTTGTAATATTATGTTCTTTTTTTTAAAAACCTTTTTTTTAATTTAGTAATCCCAGGTACGAAAGAGGACTTTTGGAGCATCAGAAAAATGTAAATGATCTCCATGACACTACTAATCCCATTATTTCAATTTATGTGAACCAATTTAATTGAATTTGAAATTTGAAAAAACATGATTTTCGAAATTTACAATTTTAAATCTCTTTGCGATACTACAAAGACATCTCACCAAGGTTAAACTGGCAAGTTTGAGTTAAAATGTTTACAAATTTATAATAGGGTCATTCCTTTTCAAGTGGTTTAAAAAAGAAATAAGTTCACCACAATTGAAACCGACGGGAGCATTACTTAACTTTTTTTTAAAATATACTTCCTCTATTAGTCTTGCTTCTCTAGTCTATACTAGTCATCAAAGTGGATAAATTCGTAGCACAAAGTATGCGCCACTGAAAGGAAAAATGGATAGCATCTCGGTGGAAATGAAGACGGAGATTTCCTATATCTGTAGAAAATTTACAAAATTTATACATAAATGCGAGCTACCTTCCTTTTCTCAAGGGCTATTCTATATATGTATGTGATGGTTACTGTAAATATCAAATCTCAAGCAATATATACTATAGTATTCGATTGTCACAATTCATTCTTGTCCGTGTTTGAATCATTTAAACTTGTTGTGATCAATTTGGAAATCTTACAGCTCTGCAGGTCCCCTCAACATATTCAACACGCTCCCACAGTCGTCGGCTGCCTCAAGACTATAATATAGCTCAGGTAAAAACCATTCCACACTCCAAATTTTCTCTCCCTCCGTTTTCCTCCTTTTTGTTTCCTAAAAGATTCACAAAGAGCCCACCTTCCACCTGCCCTGACTCATTGAAATTTAAAAAAAAAATAAGTTTTGCCCCGCCCCTCCCCGCCCTATTTATCTTATACCCTGCCCTATTAAGTTTTTACCCTGCCCCGCCTTATCCCGCCTCGCCTCAATTTCTATTTCTAAGTATGAGCACCAGAGACCAGGAGGCCTACTTCAGCAGATGCCTATTCCAGAGTGGAAGTGGGAGCGCATCACTATGGTTCGTGGTTGGGTTACCTCGGACTTTGCGGAAGGTTGACTCGGTTTGGGTCATTATAGATATGTTGACCAAATTAGCGCATTTCATTCCAGTGGCTACTACATATACTTCTGAGAGGTTGGCCCAAATCTACATTCAGGAGATAGTCTGGTTCCACGGTGTGCTAGTGTCCATTATATCAGATCGATGTCCTCAGTTCACCTCGCACTTTTGGAGAGCATTGCATAGTGAGATGGGTACCCAGATAGATCTTAGCACATCATTTCACCCTCAGACTGATGGTCAGTCGAAGCGTACAGTTCAGATATTGGAGGACATGCTGAGAGAATGTGTGATTGACTTCGGAGGTCAGTGGGACCAGTTCTTGCCTTTGGCCGAGTTTGCTTACAATAATAGTTATCAGTCCAGCATTGAGATGGCACCATTTGAGGCTTTTATGGTCGGCGATATCGTTCTCCTATCGGGTGGTTTGATCCTGGTGAGGCTAAGTTATATGGCACCGACCTAGTGAAGGATTCTTTGGAGAAAGTGAAGTTGATTCAGGAGAGGCTCCGCACAGCACAGTCCAGACAGAAGAGTTACGCGGATCAAAAAGCTCGTGATGTATCATTATGGAGGGAGATAAGGTCCTGTTGAAAGTCTCACCGATGAAGGGTATTATGAGGTTCGGGAAGAAGGGCAAGTTGAGCCCAAGGTTTATAGGTCCCTTCGAGGTGTTGAGGCGAGTTGGGGAGTTGCTTATGAGCTAGCTTTACCTCCCAGTTTGTCAAGAGTTCATCCGGTCTTTCATGTATCCATGCCCCGGAGGTACCACGCCGACTTCTCTCACGTGGTTGATTTCAGCACTATTCAGTTGGATGAGAGGTTGGGCTACGAGGAGGAGCCAGTTGCTATTATTGATAGACATGATCGCCAGTTGAGGTCCAAGAGAGTTTCTGCTATGAAGGTCCAGTGGAGGGGCCAACCAGCCGAAGAGGCGACCTGGGAGTCCGAGTAGGACATGCGGAGCAGATATCCGCATTTATTCAGCACTTCAGGTATGATTCTAGACCCGTTCGAGGAAAAATGTTTGTTTAAGCGGTGGAGAATGTAACGACCCCACCGGTCATTTTGCGTTATCGGACCCTGTTCCCCTAAATTAAATTTCTCATAGCGGCTTATTGTGATTTATGACTTGCAGGGACGGTGGTTTGGGATTCGGAAGCGTTTAGAGTGATATAGGAACACTTGGTTCCTTAAGGTTGAACTTTAAGGCCATGTTTGACTTCGGTCAACATTTTGAGTAAACAACCTCGGAATCGAGTTTCGACGATTCCGGTAGCTTCGTATGATGATTTTGGACTTGGGCGTATGTTCGGAATGGGTTTTGGATGACCCGGGAGAGTTTCGGCACCCAATAGTGAAATAAGAGTTTCCTTAGGTTCATATTGTGGTTTGGGACGTGTTTTTGTGTTATCGAGGTCCAAACGGAATTTCGAGACCGGGAATAGTTCCGTTATGTCATTTATGACTTGCTTGCAAAATTTGGTGTCATTCCGAGTAGTATATGTCGGTTCGGCGCATTGAAAGCAAATTCAAGAAACTTAAAGTTCCTAAGTTTGATTCTAGGGGTTTTGAGGTGTGATTTTGAGTTTTAGCGTTGTTTTGGGTGTTTCGAAGGTTCGAGCGAGTCCGTATTATGATTTGGGACTTGTTGGTATATTTTGACGGGGGCTCGGGTGGGCCCAGGTGCCTCTTGGGCACCAAAAGAGGCCAAAAACCAGCTGAAGCAGTTGCTGGTGCACCTTACCTGGTGTGACCGCAGGTGCGGTTGCCCAGTCGCAGGTGTGAAACCACTCCTGCGGTCCTTGATTCGCAGGTGCGGCTTCAGGTGAGGCTGCCCATTTCTCGCAGGTGCGGATAATATCCGCAGGAGCGGAGCTGCAGGTGCGAGCTCCTCTCCGCAGGTGCGAGCCCAGGCCCCTTGCCCCTCTTCCGCAGGTGCGAGCCCAGACCCCTTGCCCCTCTTCCGCAGGTGCAAGTATTTTCTCTCAGGCGCAAGACCGCAGGTGCGGTCCTTGAGCCGCAGGTGCGAAACCTCTGTAGGCAGTGGGTTCTTTAAAACTCGGGACCGAATCATTTTTCACCCATTTCTTCCTCCATAGTCGACCTTGAGAGCTTGGAAAAGGGCCAAACGGCCTAGCTACTGAAAGGTAATTGATTTCTACTCTAATATTAGTTTAATACATCAAATCCTAGGTAGATTAACCTCCTAATTAGTGAAAATCAAGGGTTAGAGTAAAAACCTAGGGAAATTTGGGGAATTACCCACTAAACTAGCTATGAAATCATACAAAAATTATATATTAATGATCCTTAGGGTATGGGTAAGTGTTTCCTTCAAGAATTTTCGGAATCCGAGCATGTGGGCCTGGGGGTGTATTTTTGAGATTTTTCAAAGTAGGTTGAAATAACTACTTAATTAGGTAACTTTCATACTTTTGAGCATAGATTAATTCATGTATACAATATTTGACTAGTTTCGAGTCCTTGAGAGATGAGTTTGGAGGTTCGGGCGCGTTCTTGACCCGGAAAGTAGGTGCTACGCGGTGAGTCTCCTTTCTAACCTTGTAAGAGAAAATTGTCCCCATAGGTAATTATAAATAATTGCATGTCCTTATTTGCGGGGGCTACGCACGCACGAAGTAACGAGAGTCTGTGCGTAGCTACTATTATGCTATGTTAGGTAGTTCTAGGACTCACAAGCATGTTTTTTGCCTTACATGTGTCCCTAAATGTATTTGAGTTGCATAGTATCCTTGAATTGGTATGAGAGTATTAGGAAGTTATGTTCAAAAATCATATTGCTTAAGTTCTTGCTTTTACATACAATCTCTGTTAAATCCCTAAGTATTGAAAAATTATGTGTATGTATACGGCACACGCGTCGCATGTATGGTTCATGAGCGGGATAGCCCTATTATTATGTCAACAGCATCGCATTTTCGATTCGCGAGCGGGGTAATAGATGCATCTATCGTTTGAGCCGTTCGACCCTCAGCAGTGCACATTTATTTTCGCGACGCTTCGGCCTTATGCTTTCGGCCTATTATATGCTATATGATTTACTGGAAGTCTTGTTGCAATTGTATAAACTGTTTCATGTGAAAAAGGGAATTTAGTGCATTATATACTAGTAAAATTTGACATGCAAAGGTAATTACAATTATACTTGATATTTTATGTCTTTGTGATTACTACGACTGTTATCCCTGCCTATTCCTTATTAAATTATGTTATTCAAAATTTTGACCCTAGTAAGTATCACGTCTATCTCTCGTCACTACTTCTTCGAGATTAGACAGGATACTCACTGGGTACATATTTGTTTATGTACTCATGCTACGCTTATGTACTTAATTGTACAGGCTCTGATGCAGGTGCATCTGGGCATTCATCCGGTGCTTGTCCGGAAAACTTAAGCATGTTTAGTCTGAAGTTTTAGCAAATGAACTAAAAAACTTAAGCATGTTTAGTCTGAAGTTTTAACAAATGAACTAAAAAACTTAAGCATGTTTAGTCTGAAGTTTTAGCAAATGAACTAAAAAACTTAAGCATATTTCGTCTGAAGTTTTAGCAAATGAACTAAAAAACTTAAGCATGTTAAGTCTGAAATTTTAGCAAATGAACTAAAAAACTTAAGCATGTTTAATTTAAAATTTTAGCAAATGAATTAAATAACTTAAGCATATTTAGTCTGAAGTTTTAGAAAATGAACTAAATAATTTAAACATGTTTAGTCTGAAATTTTAGCAAGTGAACTAAATAGCTTCAACATGTTTACTGAAGTTTCAGATAAAACATGACAAACCGTAGAGTGTAGGATAAATAATTTCAGCATGCATTAGCATTAAATTTTAGCTTCAATGTGAAACAACTTCATGTTATATGAGCATGAAGTTTTAGTTTCAACATGAAATAACTTCATGCTACATTAGCATGAAGTTTTAGCTTCAAGGTGAAACAACTTCGTGCAAGTATGATTCTGCGGATATCTGGAAAAGTTTCTAATTTTTTTGATAAAGCTGCTGAGAGAAAGATCTTTTTTCACGAATGGGGTTGAAGATTACGCGAGGAAAAGTTTCTGATTTTATATCTTTTGTCAGGGCTGTAATTGTCATATTATTATGGATTTTTTATCAGCTGCCTACCTAATCAATAATTTTTAAAAATATTGTACAGATTAAAAGGTGACACAAATATAAGGTACGTCGTCCGCAAATCCTCTTCTTCCCTTTTCTTTTTGGCCTATTTGCACATTTTATTTTGGACAAATGAAATGAAAAGCGAAGGTCCTTTTATAGAACATACGCCCCCATCAGATAAATTCTCCCACTTATGAAACTTACAAATACATAGATACAAAAAACAAAACAAAACAAAAAGAAAAGAGGATCTAATACAAAGGGGAAATGGGCAGAAATGAGGCTTTTGATCTTTGGCCAGATGACGATTAAGCTTGAGAAATCTGTGGTTTAAAGAGACTTCACTTGGACTTGAATGGGATTGCCCTGATCACCACCTGGTGGTACAGAGCTGCTAGTGCTGCTCCAATGAATGGTCCAACCCAGAATATCCACTGCATCAAACACCATTCATCGCAAAAAGTCAGCAAAATTATTTAATGAAACTTAAAAAGGAAAAAAGGATGAATTAAGTAGATAATTACGTGGTCATCCCATGCGTGGTCTTGGTTGTAGATGATGGCTGCGCCAAGACTCCTAGCTGGGTTAATACCAGTTCCAGTGATTGGAATTGTGGCCAAGTGTACCAAGAACACCGCAAATCCAATAGGCAATGGTGCCAAAATCTAAATTAAAACATTCCAAATATCATTTTTAAGGCCACATTAATTACCCACAAAACCTACTATTCCTTCCGTTCCAATTCGTGTGAGCATGCTTGATTGAGTATAGAGTTTAATAAAAAATGAAGATTTTTGAAATTTATGGTCCTAAACAAATTAAGAAAAAGGTCCAGAATATTTATGGTTATAAAAGCTTCTCATTAAGATTAAAATCATAAGTTTAAGCTAAATTGTTATCAAATTTAAAAAGGAATCATTCGTTTTGGAACGAATTAAAAAAGAAATAGGTTCACGTAAACCAAAACAGAGGGAATAGTAATTTCTTTTTGCTGAAAATGTGGAAATAAAGGAGGCTATGCATACTTACAGGGACATGTGAATCCCTAGCACTACGCTTAGCATCAGTGGCAGAGAAAACAGTGTAAACAAGAACGAAAGTACCAACGATCTCAGCACCAAGACCTGATCCCTTTGTGTAACCAAGATTTACAACATTGGCACCACCACCCTTTGTTTGATAAAGTGTTTTGCCGAACCCTTTGACCACACCAGCACCACAGATAGCACCAAGACACTGCATCACCATGTAGAACAATGCCCTTGTCAACGACAATTTTCTTGCCAAGAACAGCCCAAATGTTACTGCTGGATTTATGTGTCCTCCTGCAGTATTCCCCACAACAAAAACCATTAGTTAATTAATGCGTAGTCCGCAACAGAAGTGGATTGAATATACTTTTCGAAATGCTTACCAGAAATGCCCGCAGTACAGTAGACAAGGGCAAAAATCATGCCCCCAAAAGCCCAAGCAATGCCTTGAATACCAACAGTGGAGCATTTGGATTCAGACTTTGAAACACCCATCACTGTTAAGATAGTGATGTAAAGGAAGAGGAAAGTAGCCATAAACTCAGCAATTCCAGCACGATAGAATGACCAGGACGTCAATTCTCCTGGCTCAAACAGTGGCGCTGGTGGTGGCTCCTTATAATCCTTATCACTCTGCGCTGCTGTCCCAATTGCCTGCCTCTCTGAATATTTGTTTGCTCCTAATCTTACATCTTCTTCTTTGTTCTCCATTCTTTTTTCTCAATTCACAGCCAAAAATTACTCGACTTGAGAAAGAATTAATGTTAATGGGAGTGAGTGAAATACTAAAGGTGTTTATATAGGAGTACTATGCAATATTAGGTAGGCTAAAGGGGCCCCTACTGACATGCATTAATGATATAAGTTTCATTATCATAGTGACCGACCATTTCATAATTCAGTGCTTCATATAATTACTTTTTGTGGAATTGAGTTGTTGTTTGTAAAGATTTTGTGCAGAGAGACGTTGAAGTTTTTGGCCATGCTACTGTTGGTTTTTGTTCTTTTTATTCTTTTCCATGGTTAGATCCTAGCTGTCACAAGGATGTCCATATGATGTACAACGTTTCTTTTTTGATAATGGACCATCGGCCACCGCCCAATTTAATTATGTGGTTGTCAATACAATTTTTGTATAGTGGAAAAAGTACGGCTATGGCAATTTGTAAGTGCTCCTTGGGCCAAACTTCCCTACCACGTACCTAGACTTCTTCGCTCTTAGTGTATGACTTAAGTAACCACCACTTATTAAATTCATTTATAGCTTGAAATTCTCAAAGTTGAAGTATAGAAAATAAACCAAATCCACTCTAGCTTCTGCAAATTTTATGACCAATAGCAGCATCTTGTTTCCAATAATATTCATCAATCAACAGATCAAAATGAAGTTATAAATTTAAACATTGCCAGGTATGCTTCACTATAACCTAAGGATCGTTTGGTAATCGCATAAATACTAATTCCCAATAAAATTTGGGATCGTATAAGTTATTCCATTGAAAAAGTGGAATAGTTAATCATATCTGATAGTCTATCAATCTATCCCACTATTCAACCAAATGACCCGAAAAGTTATGTTGATTTTTCAGCCGTATGCAAGTCACAATATGCCTAGTTTATACTTTATACAGTAAATTTGTATACAAATGTATATGCGTAGGTTATAGTAGATTTTGTATCCTAGTCTATATCCTTAGTTTAAACTAGAAGTATTAGTAGATTTGGCTGTCAAGGACATAAATAAAGTTTTAAATGAAAGCACGCAAACCTTGGTCACCCGTCACACGGGCTTGTGAATAGTAATATCACGTTTTGATAGTTGATTGCTAGAGCAACACGTCGCCAGCAAAACTTTTTTTCAGTCAGCTGATTTCCTTGATTATGTTCCGACATATGGGAAAATAAAGTGCACTGGACTTGGTCCAAGATTGGGACTAATTGGGAGGAGTCAAGGGCTAAAGTGTGGTTTTTTAATACGAGATCGAAATAGGTAGAAAAAAAATTTGCAACTTTTTTATATATAACGACCTTTTAAAGGGCACTATACTTTAATGTTAGTTTTGTCCGTTAAAATATATAGCGATAAATAACTACACTATACTCAATATTTGTATTTTAACACATAGCGCTTTAAAAAAATACGCTGTACATCTTTTTTCAAAACCTTGTATTTGCAGCTTCTCTGATTGGCACATTTGTTCTGTAGGACACACTATTTGATGAGTTTGTTTTGGCTCATATCATAGGGTGGTGGGAAAAGGTCGTAACCAACCTCTTTTGTGGGTTCTCTTCTATCCCGTGGATTCGAGTTGATGGAGGTCAGTGATGGATTATTTACGCAGCGGAAGTAATCTCTGTGTCAAAATCACATATAATCTAGACAATTAATAAGTGAAGTTTCACGGGTTACTTCTTGAAGCATGAACATATTTGTTTTTCGCGTGAATCTTCAATTCCATGACTTCTCAATAGAATCTCCACCACTCGCACAATCGTGATCCTCAAACGCTCCATGGTCTTCTACTGTGATACCCAAATAATACCCGGAAATAGCAATTTCGTGTGGGCGAAATTTCTAGAAAAATATGCTGAAATTTTCGGCCATCTATCTCTATCTTTTCTAGGTGGAAAACCTTATGTATTTATAGCACAAGTTTTAAGGGTTAAAACCCTTTTCCAAAACCTGTTGAGTTTTCTCTTCCACCAGAAAAATGATTCCTTTATTTCCTATTATTTAGGCACAGTAGGGACCACAAAATTTAATTAACAAGGCTCCAATTATGGAATTAATTTCTAATTTTCGAAATTAATATCTACCATAATTAATTACGAATTATTCCACTAAAAATTCGTAATTGCACTCCTTATTCAATTTCGAAATTCATCCATTTAATCTTATTTAACTCCCCATATTAAGATTCAGATACTAATCAATTAAATTAAATTACCGACAATTTAATTTATTGATTATTTCCTTTAGACTTTCGCTTAACTTATTTCATGTGTCGGATACAAAATCCACCGGCCGGGTTTACACATGAAAACTTATAAGCTTTCATAAAGGTGTATCATCAATCTCTAAATCGAGACATGGATTCCATCAACTAACTATTACTTCGCCAATGTACATTATTATTATCCAATTTACCAGGCATATTGACCCGCGAAAGAATCTCGCCTTTTAATAAATCAAAACAATAATAATATACACAACTAATAATAATTATATCAAGATTAAGCGTATAAGTACATTTAATGGTTAGAGAGTTTATTTTATTAAGTCAGTTATCTCTACTTGGTCCGTTCAATACATACAAAATGTACTAGCACAAGAAGTTGGAATTAAACCATTCCCATAATCAAGATAAATTATATTTAATCTTGTGCTACAATCATCCATGATGGTTTGTCTAATTCCATCATTCTTGTGAACTCAAACTTTATATTATAAGAACCGATAATTTAATCTTTCGTGTATAAGTTAAACTCTATACACTAAATCATCTACTATATAAGTAAATGACACAGATAAATATATGATCTATTTAAAACTTTATTAAAATTGAATAAATAATTGTTTCATAATAAATACTATATTAAAATCAAACTCATGGTTAATAGTATATATCAAATAGTCAGAACCTTTCTCATATTCTTTTGAATGGTTTTCAGCTTTTCGTTTTCATTGGGGAAGCGGTTCAATATTTTCTGTCCTCATTAGTCTTTATGTTTCCAGCTTACCTTCCGCCACACGTTACCAAACTTCAATGAGTGCCGGTGGGGCAGAAATATTTTGAAAAAAGATGTATAGCGCATTTCTTTAAAGCGCTATGTGTTAAAATGTAATCATTGAATATAACTCGATTATTTACCGTTGTATATTTTAATGGATAAAATTAATGTTAAAACATAACACCCTTTAAAAAAATGTTATATATAAAAAGTTATTAATTTTTTTTTCATCTATTTCGATCTTGTGTCCAAAAAAATCACACTTTAATTCTGGACTCAATTGAGAGAACTGATAAGACAAAGTCTGGGGGAATAGTCCCCGATAACGATGGCTTGGGATAGCATTGCAATCAATCACGTCTCCCTAATAATTGGACTTTGTAGCCATTGTTATCGATTATCTCCCTCAACTTAAATGTATCACTTTAAGTATCAAGAATATATTTATTTGGTTTAAGATTTCGACATGCTAATTAAAAATTAGTGATACCAATATACTTTTTCAAATAACAAATATTTTAGAACAAAATTTTGTTTAAGTGGCAATGGAAAAGATAGGAAAATGTATGAATTTACAAGAGCTAAACTATGTCGTATTGTACTGGTAAAAAACGAATCTATCACGTCAAGCGTGGCAGACGCTAAACTACATGTATGGAAACACCAGTGGAACGGAGGATCGTTTGAAGAATGAATTCGAGATCAATTAGGCCAAGATCGTCAAAATTGTAATCTTTGATATCGAGGCTACTAAGGAGTCAACATGAGAAGATGTTCCATGAAGTCTCATATGTACGGTTAAAAGTAGAGCCGTTAATATGGGCTTACTCCGTTGGGCCAGCCCAGTCCAACCCGTGATTTAACAGGGTTGAGCTAGAGTTTTTGAAGCCCATTTAAAAACGAGGCTTTTAAGCTCATCCCGAGTAAGTCCGTGGCCCGTGAGACTTGATTGGGGTTGGGCTGGGCTGGGCCAGCCCGTGGGCCTAATAAAGTTTTTATTTAAAATATATGCTGCCTCTAGCGATGGAAAGTCAGAATTGGATCTTTACTTGGAGGAACCAAAACTTGATCTTCAGAAGTTCCAAGAGATGGATGTTATGTATTTGAAGGACCATTCTAGAAATATTCCGATCTTTTAGTGGTGGTGCGTGATGTACTTAGTATTCCTATTACCACTGTAGCATCAGAATTAACATTTAATATTGGTGGACGTGTTTTGACAAAGTACATAAGTTACATCCATCACTAAAATATCCAAACACTTGTTACTACTCGAAATTGGCTGCACGGCTTTTCTCAAACTCAAACTGGTAATTTTTTTTTACGTGAACTTGAATATTATTAGTTTTTAAAATTTAATTATTCTTAATATTTAACTAATTAATATTGCATATGAATTGTAGATGTAGATGAAAGTGAAGATGTTAAGACAACCTTGTTACAAGCGGATTCAAATGTGTTTGCATATGTATATTTAACTAATTAATATTGCATATGTATATTCCATAAGCGTCATGGACGTTCTCTTGAATAGTTTGTTTTGAGTTTTGACTTTTAGTGAATGAAGTATAGTCTTGTCTTTTTTTCTTCAGTGTTCATTGTGATATATTGGAACAGTGTAAAAAGTTACTAAGTTTTGCAAAAACATTCCTATAAAATATTTTTAACGTTTAGATATTTATCTTTTTTAGGTTATAACTTAAAAAAAAATATAAAATTATATTTTAAAAAATTATTGGCCGGCCCGTGGAAGCCCGCGACCCACATAGAGCTGGAGCGGGCTGACCATTATAAGGCCCATCAACATAATAGACTAACCCAGCCAGCTCATCAATTGCTAAAGCCCACGTAAACTGGGCTGAACCAACCCGACCTGGCTCATATTGACAACTCTAGATAAAAGAGGAGAATTAGTCAATCCCGAATAAGCAGGAATTTGGCATTAATTACGGAGCAAGATATTGAGACGATGTTTGAAAAATCTTATTATTTAAACCCCTATTTCTCCCACTTTATAGCCGATTAAAAAATTATTGAATTCTCTCTATTAGTTTACCAAATTGTTTCAAGGAGAAGCAGAATCACTAAGAATTTTCTTTACAATATTCACTCTTTTTTTACTGTTATCGTTTATTTTTGTTGTTTAAATTCGAGAAAGTAAAACAAATAGGTTATTCCTGACCTTGAAATAGAAATCTAAGTATTCTATTACTAAACTCCAGAATATTGTTGGTTTTGTCTCTATCCTTAAAAATCTTTTAAATCTTCACCTGCTAATTTTGACTTGAAGGAATATCACGTCTGTAGTTGACCAACAGGCAAATCAAGCTTTAACAGTTAGGAAGATACTAATCACTCCACCAAATAACCATACTTCTGAAAGTTCACCACACCATTCCCGAAAAAATTCACCAGAACAATCTACTAGCGGAAATGATGAAACCCCAGGTTAGAGGAGGAGCTAAAAAATTTCATGACCTACAACAAGCGTGGAAAAATTTGATCGTGGAAACCCCTAACTCTGAAAGTTTCACCTGATATCAAAGGTGTCAACGTGGATAAATATTCCCAACAACCATAGAAGCTGAGTGCTGCCTTATTGCCGATTCTGAAAAAATTCACGATGCCCCATATTTTCAAATATGACGGATGTTAGATCCACGTAATAACATTTACCATGGGAGTCAAAAGACCAAGAAGAAAATTGAATAGGTATTGGTGGAAAAGTTGAGAGAGACCCTGATCAAAACAACATTAACATGGTATTCTCTAAAATTCTGATTCATTTGTTAAACTTACCGATGCTTTTATTAAGGCTCATTCCGGAGCACAAAAGGTAGAAAAATGAATGGAGGACATCTTCAAAATCCAACAGTGAAGTATGGAGCTGCTTAGGAAATTCGTAGATAGGTTCCAAAAGAAAAGAATCCTTTTTCCTCACGTTTTGATAATTGGGAAGCTGTGGCCTTTGCAATGATTTTGAATGAAAGTTGCTCAGAGGCTACGAGAAGATTAAAGGAGAGTCTTCGGGAATTTTTTCCAAAGATATGGAATGATGTTTATAATCGGTGCAACATTAAGCTACTGAGAGAGAAAGATATTGTGATTCAACTAAAACCTGGGAATAGATTCAACGATCGGCTGGAACATATTCTGGTCCGTCACGGCGAGATCTTAATCGAAAAACAGAATCAAGCCGGGGTAACGACGAAGGGATGGAAAAGAATCGAATATATCAAACCCAGTGACTATTATTTTGGACTAAAGTTGGCCGATTATAATTTCAGTATAAGTACCTCCGAAATTATAGATGTGGAAAGACATGGGAGATAAGTAATATGGCACAAAAAGAGGAGGTCAGGTCCCAGCAAGAGAAACCAAGAATCCTGGTATGAATTCCACAATGACCTTGGCGTCGAATACCGGACTGCCGAATTCTGCAAAGTGAAGGAGACTATCTCTTACGAAAAGATATCTTATGGAGCTGTCCATCGAGGAAGGAAGACATTCTTATATGAATAATTGAAAAAACAGAGAACTACCAAGAGCCCCTTCACTAAAATGGACGATAAATGTTATATCCAGGGGAGATAAAACTTAATAGGGTAACATTCATGGCGGCGAAAATATAATGACTTGACCGATCGTTTTGAGCTTTAGTATTTCATTCGATAGTTTGAGACTTTGAGTAGCTTTAAATTATGTCGTGTATGATTGATTTCAGTTTTCGAGCGGTTCAGGTTTGATTTGGGAGAATGATTCTCGTTTTAGAAGTTTTAAGTTGGAAGTGTTGACCAAAGTTTAACTTTGGGTAAACAGGTTAAGAATCGGATTGCAATTGTTCCGATAGGTTCGTGTGATGATTTTGAACTTGTATGTATGTTCAAATTTGGTTTCGAAGATTCCTAGAAGAATTCAACACTATTTGTCAAAAATAGGTAATTTCATAAGTTTGATCAAAAGTGACTTTGATATTATAGGCTCCAATTGGCGTTTTGAGACTATGGATAGGTGTATATAGTTGAATTGAACTTGTAGGCAAATTTTGAAAGTAATCCGACTTATTTAAGTATGATTCGGATACTCTTTTGAAAGGATAAAGATTTAACAATTTAAGAGAAATTCTGTTCGGTTTGAGCCTCGACTCTTTGTTGTGATATTACCGTGTGTGTTTTAAGGCTTTGGATAAGTTTGGAAGATATATTTGTAACTTTATTCGACCACTTTTCGCTAGCCTTAGTGAGTGATGAGATAGCGTATGATCCGTGTTGGTATGATTAAATAGGGTATCGAGGGGCTTGCGTGTGTTTTGGATCATTGATTGAGAAACTTGTTAAGTTAAGGATTTGAAGTTTGACCATGGCCAATATCAGATCAAGAAGACCTCTTTTTGATGTTTTGAACGTGCGAGCAGGTTCGTAGCATGTTTTATGATTCATATATATATATAGTTTATTTACGGAAGGTTACGAATGAGGTTTGGGTGCTACAACAAAGATTTTCTTCTTGCTGATTTTTTTCTGGTGCAAGTAATTAGGAAAGTACCATTAATATCCCTATAAATTCTAGATTTCTTTTAACTTCAAAACATCATATCTCACTCATTTTAAAACCAAATTGGGTGATTTCAGGGGCTATCTTCGGTGAAATTTCGCAAGGATCATGTTGGATTTATCAAACATAAGTTTTGGATTCATTAAGGACCTCATTTGAGCTGAGACAACTGTTGTATATTTTTTTGTTTTGAAATTTATTTACTTTTCTCACAAGGTTTTGGAGCTCGATTTTGGACGATTTTGGAGAGAATTTTACTACTTGGATTGAAGTATTTTTGACTCAAATTTATTATTATTTCAAAACATGATTCCAACATCGATTTAGTGTTTTATTAATGATTTAATTTGGAGAAATTGAGGATTTTATAAAAACTTTCTAAAAAATAAATTGATGGTTTGAAAGCCTACTTGAGATCGGAATTGAATAATTTTGATATAGTTAGACTCGTATCAGAATGGATTTTTTGGAATTTGTGAATTTTGTCGGATTCCAAAGCGTGAGCCCGGGGTTAACGTTTTGGTTCTCATCAAATATCGAGGCTTTATTATCTCGAATTATTTCCTACAACTTTTATTTATAGTATTAAGTTATTTTGGCTAGTTTCAAGCCGTCCAGAGGTTATTTCACACGGGAAAGACTTCTTAGAGTATTGATTTAGCTTTTTTGAGGTAAGTATTTTGCCTAACTTTGTGTGGGGGAGCTACCCCTTAGGATTTAGGTTGTTTGTATTAATTGTATTATGTGAGAGATGTGTACAAAAGGTGACGTGTGTGTACATGGGCTCATATGTGGTATTTTGATCGGTTTAGACTCTTAGGCTTCTTTCATGTATTTAATAAAAATTGTCATATTATATTATATCTTCCATTGTTTTAGTTTACTCTTCCATGCTTTGTTTGACGTTGTTAGTACATGTTCTATCTCTTATTGTCAGATTTGCTTTTGTATGCCTTAATTGGAGATGTTAACTGTCTTATTGTCATGTTACATCCTTTATTGTTGAGTTATTATTATTTGGAGGTTTATTAAATGAAGTCTCTTTATATTGAGTTATTCTCATGCATTCAGACGTAGTTACTATTTCATACTATCTCTTTTATTGTTAAGTTTATGTTATACATTTGAACTGAAAATTGTCATTTCGTAGGATCACCTTCATTTTGATTTATTGAAGTTGAAGTCATGAAAGCATAGCACATTGAAGTTGTGGTTTTTGATTATTGAAATATATTTCCTTGTTGAGTATTTCTCTTTCACTTTGTTATCTTGAGATTCTTGTACACATTGTGATTGAGTTGTGGACTATGTGTTATGTTGATATTGTTGATTTTGAAAAGTTGTGGTATATAGGTACGTGTGGTGCGAGATGTTATTTTATTGTGATATTGATGCGCATGCGGCGGTATAAGGATAGGGGTTGATGTGCATGCGGCGGCATAAAGTGGGATTTATGTGCGTGTTGCTAGTAAGGGAATTGTTTGAAGCCACGTGGCGACATAAGGGGGACTAAAACGCGTGTAGCTATTTCGGGAAAATATTTTCAATAATATCTAATGTAAGGCTCACGCGGCGATATAAGAAAAGATTGTGATTGTGAATTGAAAAATGTGAAAATGAGGTGTGGTACCTCGATGTGATTCTTATTGTACATTCTATGTTTAAAAGACTTGTTGACTTGAACATTTATTGTTCTTCCTTCATTTATTTGATTGTATTTGGTTATTCGTTGTTGTCTTGGTGTTGGAACTATTGTGACTTCTTGTGTGAGACATGAATTTCACGTGATTCATTGTGTTGCTTTAACATACAATTAGTGCCTCTGTTATTACTTGGTAAATTGATTGTCAATGTGAATTTACTTGTGTGGAGTCATTATCTCATATTATATTGAGTTGTTGGTAACATAACTGTTTAAATAAAAGAATTATAAACATGCTTTATTTTAAGTGTCTCTTAAAATAAAACTCGTTATCTTACTCGGTACTTTACTATTTTAAATGATCATCACATTTTTACTTTAATTAGGTTCTAAAATTATACCTATCACTCTATTTGATGTTTACTTTACTTAAAATTATTATCACGTTTTACTTAATAAAATTTATATTTAATTTATTAACTTAACCGATGTTTTACTTTGTCTAAACACGATGTTTTTACTTTATTTTATTGATTTCTATATTAAGCTCATCTGATACTCTATTTTGTATAAATTATGCTTTATCTTATTTAAATTGATTTTAAAAAACTCATTATCTCATTTGACGCCTTACTTTATTCAAGATTATTATTATACTTTATTGTGTTTAAATATATCTCTCAAATATTTTAATTGATATTTGACACGGATACAATGTACATGGTAGCATGTGTGCTTTGTCGTGCGAAGGTAATTGTTATTGTGGGCACGAGGTGTCATACGTGTAAGATTAGGAAATTTGGCTCATGATTTGTGGTTACGAGGTATGGTGCATCGGGGTAATTCTTGTTGTAAGTCCATGCATTGGAAACAAATGATTAATTGAGTTGTCATATGTTTTTCCTTATTTGAGATCATTCATATCTCATATGTGTTCTGATTATGTTGCCGCTTTATTATCCGTCTACTACTTGCTGCCATTTGTGCTTCTATTATTTTCATTGTTGGTTGTAAATTAATAATATTTTTGATGTAAGTCTTGCATTGATGTTCTTTTCATTGTTAACTTTATGTTATATCTTGCACAGGTTTCTATGGCTATTAGATTTTTTGACCTGGCCTCGTCACTACTCTATCGATATTAGACTTGATACTTACTGGGTACCGCTCTGGTGTACTCATTCTACGCTTCTGCATATTTTTGTGCAGATCCAGGTACTTCAGATCATGTTGTTGAGAGTTGTGTCTGCGCAGAAGGAGACGTCAAGATATATCTTCTTGACGTTCGCAAGCCTCGGAGTCACCTTCAAATATTATTTTTACCGTTGTTTATCTTTAATTCAGAACAAAATTGTATTTAGAAATTCTAGCGTATGTCAGTAGAGCTTATGATTCTGTACTACCGGTCTAGTGTATGTCTGTTGCTTCTTTGAATGCCGTAATCGAATATTCTCAGCAGATCTTGCATCCAAATTGGCTGGTATGATTTCCCTTAACTTCAGTAAATAATCAAAACTGAATATTTATTCTCCTTGACGGTCGTAATCATGAGAGTGATTGATTCCTCAATTTTTGCTTCTGGACCTTCAGCAGATTCTCGCTTTTCTCTTCTCTCTTAGCTTTCCATATTTTGATCCTTGATTTCTTCCTTCTTAATTCTTGGCCTCCTTCTTTGGATATTTGATTCCTTCAATAGAAGTAAGTTAATTTTTTCATTAAAATATAGATTTAAGAATCTCCCCTTTTTTATGATGACAAAAAATAACTTAATTCATTTCACTTCCATGTTTATTTTATCTTCAGTTGGCTTCTGCTCAACTTCTGTCAGGTCTTTATGTTCCATATCCTGACTTATGAGTTGTCTCCCCCTCAAATTTTTGTCTCTCCATGTGACTTATGATTCGGCTCCCCCTCAATTTGTTATATCTCCATGTGAGTTAGTTGGCCGACTTCTCCCCAGCTAGTTGACTTGAGTTGAACTTGAATTTTCTTGCAAGTGAGTTGGTCCTTTCTCCCACTTTGGCATCACTCAAAAATAAGGAAAAACATATTTCATTATTAGTAGTTTAAAAGTTTTAATAGTTACAGTTAGCCAAAAGATTCAAAACAACCAAAACATGCAAGAATTCGAAAACATCCAGGACATAAGCAAAAATTAGGATTATCTATAACAACCAACATATATCAACGACAAAGAAAGTAGGTACATGTATTGAAAATGGCTTCCTTAAGGCGTTCAAATCTTGCATTCATCGTGATTCAGATCCCATCGACACAACTATGAACTTCCCTAAAGGCTTTTACTGCCTTTTCTGCGATCTTTTGAACCATGACTTGCAACTTGGGTGCATCTGAACTCGTCTCTTTAGAGATTTTGTAGATATATCCAACTGAGGACTGAGTGGTCAGGGGCAGATCCTTGATAGCAGTCAACTTGTCATCAAGTGCAACAATCTTCTCAAGTAACTCTGGGTTGTTCACAGCCACCTAAGGAGCATCAGCTTTTACCTTGGAGGTAAAGGAGACCATTTTGGCTTCAGTTTCCTACTTCTTTACCCAAGCACCATCCACAACAACATAACCCATGCTAATAAACACTCTAGTACTGTAACACTTGGAGACTTGCACATATGGATAGTTTGAGAGAGGAATATTGAAGGTTTCCAGGAGGTGAGTGATAACCATGCCATAGGGAAGACTCGATGGTTCTTCAGAGCATTCAATCATAAAATTGATTACCCATGAGGACAACTTCACTTTGTACTTTGTAAAGACAGTAGACCAAGAATGTGCCTCTTTGAGATAGAGTGGTGTAAGATCCTGTTCTAGGGGATATGGTGCTGGAAATAATGTGGGCAAGAACACGAGTTTCAAAGTTGATATCACTGGGCCTTAATTGATTTGGCAAGGAGTTAGAAAAGGATTAAGCAAGACATCTTTTGGCTTTTTTAAACCACACTTCAAAATCTTCAGGCCAAGAATTTTTGAACAAAGCGGAGTAACTAGAACTTTAACATTGAAACAAAGAATCAAAGTTAGAACAGTCTAGAATAATACACGACCTATTACTAAGGACTCAATCTTATCAGATTTAGGGGAACGAAGGATTATGTAACGACCCAACCAGTTGTTTTGAGAATTATAGCCTTATTCCTCTATTTTCTTCCCCTTTTATATTCTACATCTGTTATATGACTTAGCGGGTCAATTGGTTTGGGTCCGGAGTGATTTCAAAGTGAGTTGAGACACTTAGTCTCTTAATTGAAAGTTTAAGTTGGAAAAGTCCACCGGATGTTGACTTATGTATAAAAGACCTCGGATTTGAATTTTTATGGTTCAGTTAGCTCCGTTAGATGATTTTGGACATAGGACCGCGTCCGAAATGTGATTTGGAGGTCCGTAGTAGAATTAGGCTTGAAATGGCAAAAGTTAGAATTTTAGAAAGTTTGACCGGGAGTCGACTTTTTGATATCGGGGTCGGATTGGATTTTTGGAGGTTGGAGTAGGTTCGTGGTGTCATTTATGACTTGTGTGAAAAAATTGAGGTCAATTGAACGTGGTTTGATAGGTTTCGGCGTCGTTTGCAGAATTTTGAACTTTCAAAGTTCATTAGGCTTGAATCCGTATGTAATTCGTGTTTTTGATGTTGTTTGAGATGACTTGAGGGTTGTACTAAGTTCGTATCTTGTTTTGGGACTTGATATTATGTTTGGTTGAGGTCCCAGGGGCCCCGGGTGAGTCCGAAGGGTTAACAGATCATTTTTGGACTTTGGTTGTTGGCTGATAACTGCTGGTGTATTTCTGCTGGTTTCTTCTTACGCATTTGCGAGAGGAGCCTCGCATTCGCGAAGGGTGTTTGTGAGCTGGGGAGGTTTTGTTCTATGCATTCGCGAAGAGTTAGATGCGAACCTGAAGGTATGGCTGTGTGTGCATCGCGAATCGCATGCAAGGTGTCGCGTTTGCGAAGAGATGTTGAGATAGCTTGGTACCCCAGGCCCTTGGCCTACGCGTTCGTGGGGCAGGGGTCGCAATCGCAATCGCAATCGCAATCGCAAAGAGTGATTCCTATCTAATTTTGGTCAAAATCCTATCTAATTTGGGGTAAGTGATTTTCATCTAATTTTGGTCAAATTCCATGATTATGCCATTAATTCCATCATCTAATTTGTGATTTGAGGTGGAAAAATTAGGAATAAAGAGGAAGAGTTCTTGAGTTAGATTTTGAGGTTTTGAATGGCATTTTGTTATCGGATTTGGGTAAATTTGATGTGGTTAGACTCGTGAGTGAATGGACTTTCGGGTTTTGTGACTTTTGTCGGATTCCTAAACGTTGGCCCATCTGAAAGTAGAGAGCCATTTTTATTTACTGATTTAGGAAATTTTATGATAGTTTGTCTATTTTACATTGGATTTTCATCCCTTTATCATTTAATATGAGTTTAATCATTTTTTCTTCTTTAATTTCTTCATTTTCATTTATGAGTAGCTAAATTTTTAGCTAGAATTAGGACCCAACCCTAGTGTGAGTACCTAATGAGTGTTTGATTTAGAGCTTATTTATGGTTGGGTGTATAATACTTAGCCTAGTTCTTGCTCTAATTGAAGGATTAATGGTTGCAAACATTAATTCAAGCCTAATTGACTTAGTCTCTACTTATCAAGAGAGACCGAGTCTATAAAAACTTGGCTAACAAGAATTTGGGATGAACTCAAGAAATTTATAGTCCCAATTAAAGGGTTGAATCTTGGCTAGAAAGATTTGCAAACCATTCTATCCTTACATGGGATGAACTGGCGGAAAAATTCATTGCCAAGTTCTTTTCTCCCGGGCATATGGCTACTCTTAAAGACGAGATTCTACCATTTAAGCAAGAACCCAATGAGCCTTTGCACGAGATATGGGAGAGGTACCGTACTATGGTGAAAGAGTGCCCGAACAATGACATGACTGAGGCTATGATTCAACAAACTTTCTATAGGGGGATCAATACTAACAATCAATGCGTGGTCAACCAACTTGCTGGTGAGAATTTCATGACAACACCATATGCCTAAGCTTGTGAGATCTTAGATGAAATGGCGGATACTTCTTCGGCGTGGCAAAGTAGAGAAAATATTCCTCAAGGTAACCCTAATGTGATTCACCTACATAAGGAATTTCATGATCATGGGCGAGCAATTGCCCAGTTGACCACCACGATGAATAAATTAGTCAAAGCTCAACTTCAACAAGTTCAAGATCCTAATCAAGTGAATGCAATAGAAGGTGTAAATATGATGGTGAACAAGCGAAGGAAAAAGGGTCAACAAGTGCAAAACCCCGTGGAACCATATGTGTAAGATGATAGTGGGGTTGGCCAAGATGAATCATACAATGAACAAGAGGAGGAAGTGAAATATGTGAACAACTACCAAGGGCAAAGAAACAACTCTCAAGGCCCTAATCAACAACAATGGCGATCTTAAGGAAATCAAGCGAATTGGAACTTAAACCACCAACGCAAATGCAGTGGTATTAACAACAATCTAGGTAATTGGAACAATCAAAGCAATCAAGGCAACTGGAACAATCAAAACAACCAAGGCAATTGGAGTGGAAAAAATCAAGGATATTGGGGACGAAACAACTAATGAGGTTGGAATAATAACCACGTGAATCGGGGGTCGGGCTTTCAAAGGCCCTCGATGTATCAACAACCAAGCAACCCCCTCCTTATCCCTCTCATGGGACTGGCTCTTCCAATAATGAGATGGGGAAAATTGAGCACATGTTCAAACAAATGATGGAGAAAAATGCCGACTCTGATGCTCAACTAGCCTGTCACAACACTTCAATCCACAATTTGGAGGTTCAATTTGGGCAAATCTTGCAAGCATTAAACACTCGTCCTAAGGCGTCACTACCTAGTGACACGGTGGTGAAACCGAAGGGTGGGAACAACACGGGACATGCCGTGGCCGTAACCACAAGGAGTGGAAAAGGTGGAGATACAACTACCTCAAGCCAAAGAAGAATTGTGGATGATGATCAAGTGATTCAAGAAGATGAGATTTCAAACAATATGGTTCAAGATAATGATGAAGTGAGAATTGATATTGAAGAAAATGTGGAGGAGACTCGGTAGTGCCAAAGGCTAAGGTACCAATTCCAAGGCCTCTTCCTCCATACAATCAAAGGCTTGCCAAGAAAAATGGCGAGAACCAATTCAAGAAGTTTATTGATGAATAGCTTATCTATTAATGTGTCGTTGGTTGAGGCTTTGGAACAAATCCCGGCTATGAAAAGTTCATGAAAGATTTGGTGAAAAAGAAAAGGTCGATGAATTGTGAGACCATAAAGAACTCAATGTCTCAGAAATTAGAAGATCCCGACGCTTTCACAATCCCTTGCACCATTCGAAGCTCCGACTTTGCCAGAGCTCTTTGTGATCTAGGGGAGAGTATTAACTTGATTCCCTACTCGGTGTTCAAATCTTTGGGAATTGGGAAACCAAGACCCACATATATGAGATTACAAGTGGAATATCATACTATGTTGGTTCGTGTTGATAAGTTCATCCTCCCAACGGACTTTGTGATTCTTGATTATGAAGTGGACTATGGGGGTGCCTATTACTTTGGGTAGACCTTTCCTTGCTATGGGGAAGGCTCTTATTGATGTGGAAGTCGGTGAGCTCACCTTCCAAGTGGGTGATGAGAAGGTGGTTTTCCATGTGTGCAAATCTATGAGGCAATCAAATAGCAATAAAGTTTGTTCGTTTGTGGACTTAGTGACCGAGGTTATTGTTGATGATGCTGGTGCCATGATGAATGTTAATGATACTTTGGAGGACTTATTGCTTAATCATGATGATGATGAGAATGAGGGCTATGTGGAATGTGTGAATGCATTGAAAAGAATGGGGTCGTACACTAATGGACCCCGCAAATTGTCGTTAGATCTTGAAAACTAGAAGACTCCTCCAACAAAGCTCTCAATCGAGGAGCCTCCCATTTTGGAATTAAAGCCACTTCATCCATATCTAAGGTATGAATTCCTTGGCCCGTGTGTTTGGTGGCCCGAAATTGACTTGGCTTCGCCAAAAGGCCTCATCTCTAAAAGCCCGGCTCGCGAGGCGTCCCTCTCGCAGTAGGGTTCCAACCCTCGCCTCGCTCTTGTGACTCTCTCTGAAAGACTATTTTTATTTTATTCCTCCGAATCTACTTTACCGGTTATTATTTCCTCTTGTTTGACTAACGTGCAGGTAGACTCCACTTTGGCGGTGCTA
>MDKI01074647.1:0-25472 GCA_005239505.1 Nicotiana paniculata
TTAAATAAACTCCATTAGGCACACATGACGTGTATGTTTATTATTAAAACACCTAAAATGCACGGTATATAATGCTAAAAATCATGAATTCTAGCCACGCATCATCTTCACTGATGATATTTTGATTTACTCCCGTAGCCTGGGGGAGCACGAGCAGTATTTGAGGGTCGTGCTCCAGACCTTGCGGGAGCAGAAACTATATGCTAAATTCTCCAAGTGTGAGTTTTGGTTGGATTCTGTGGCATTTTTGGGGCATGTGTTATCCGGAGAGGGTATCAAGTTTGATCCTCAGAAGATCGAGGTAGTTCAGAGTTGGTCGCGTCCTACGTCAGCTGCTGAGATCAGGAGCTTTTTGGGCCTAGCAGGTTATTATCGCCGATTCGTGGAGGGCTTCTCTTCTATTGCATCTCCATTGACCAGATTGACTCAGAAGAATGCCCCGTTTCGATGGTCTGACAAGTGTGAGGCGAGCTTTCAGAAGCTCAAGACAGCAATAACCTCAGCGCCAGTTCTAGTATTGCCATCCGATTCTGGGAGGTACACGGTGTACTGCAACACTTCACATGTTGGCTTGGGGTGCGTGTTGATGCAGGAGGGGAGAGTTATTGCTTATGCTTCACACCAGCTGAAGGTTCATGAGAATAACTACCTTATGCATGATTTGGAGTTGGCAGCGATTGTTCATTCTCTTAAGATCTGGAGGCACTATTTGTATGGGGTGTCTTGTGAGGTCTACACCGACCACCGCAGCTTGCAACACTTATTTAGACAGAAGGATCTTAATTTGAGGCAGCGCAAATGGCTTGAGTTGTTGAAGGATTATGATATTACCATTCTTTATCACCCGGGCAAGGATAATGTGGTGGCAGATGCGTTGAGTCGGAAGGCTGAGAGTATGGATAGCTTGGCTTATATTGCATCGGAGGAGAGACCTCTAGCCTTGGACATTCAGTCCTTGGCCAATTGCTTGGGGAGATTAGATATTTCAGAGCCTCGTCGAGTATTGGCACATGTGGTTGCTCAGTCTTCGTTATTGGGGGAGATTAAGGCCCGACAATTCTTTGATCCGTGCTTGGCGGAGCTTCGGGAAATAGTGGTTCAGGGTAGGGCCAAGGAGGTTACTATTGGCGAGGATGGTGTTTTGAGACTTCAGGGCCGCTTATGTGTTCCTAATGTAGATGGCCTGAGGGAGAGGATTCTAGAGGAGGCACACAGTTCTCGATATTCTATTCACCCTGGCACCGCAAAGATGTATCAGGATTTGCGGCAACATTACTTGGCGCGGTGTTTGAATTGTCAACAGGTTAAGTATGAGCATCAGAGGCCTGGTGGTTTATTTCAGAGGATTGAGCTTCCCGGGTGGAAGTGGGAGAGGATCACTATAGACTTTATTACCGGACTTCCAATGACCCGGAAGAAGTTCGATGCAGTTTGGGTCATCGTGGATAGGCTGACCAAGTCAGCGCATTTCATTCCTATGACAGTCTCCTATTCATCAGAGAGGTTAGCAGAGATCTATATCCGGGATATCGTTCGCCTTCATGGTGGCCGATATCTATCATTTCAGACCGGGGCACGCAGTTTACCTCGCGATTATGGGGAACAGTTCAACGAGAGTTAGGCACCCAGGTGGAGTTGAGCACAGCCTTTCATCCTCATACGGATAGGCAGTCCGAGCGGACTATTCAGATATTTGAGGATATGCTCCGAGCTTGTGTTATTGACTTTGGAGGATCATGGGATCAGTTCTTGCCTTTAGCAGAGTTTTCCTACAGCAACAGCTACCAGTCGAGTATCCAGATGGCTCCTTATGAGGCTTTATAAGGTAGGCGGTGTCGATCTCCGATTAGATGGTTTGAGCCGGGAGAGGCTCGGTTGTTGGGTACATATTTGGTTTAGGAGGCCTTGGACAAGGTCAGGATCATTCAGGATAGGCTTCCTACAGCTCAGTCTAGGCAAAAGAGTTATGCAGATCGCAAGGTTCGAGATGTGGCTTTCATGGTTGGTGAGCGAGTATTGCTCCCTGTGTCGCCTATGAAGGGCGTGATGAGATTTGGGAAGAAGGGCAAGCTTAGCCCTAGATTCATTGGTCCGTTTGAGATTCTTGATCGAGTGGGAGAGGTGGCTTATAGACTTGCATTGCCACCTAACTTATCAGCCGTACATCCAGTATTTCATGTGTCCATGCTTCGGAGGTATCACGGCGATCCAGCCCACGTGTTGGACTTCAACACTGTCTAATTGGACAAGGACTTATCTTATGAGGAGGAGCCGGTAGCCATCCTGGACCGGCAGGTTCGTCAATTGAGATCCAAGAGTTTCCCCTTTGTTTGTGTTCAGTGGAGAGGTCAGCCTCCTGAGGCATCGACCTGGGAGTCCGAGTCCGATGTGTGGAGCCGTTACCCTCATTTATTTCCCGACTCAGGTACTTCCTTCTTCTGTTCGTTCGAGGACGAACGGTTGTTCTAGAGGTGGAGAATGTGACGACCCAAAGGGTCATTACCTATGTTATTACCCAGCCCGTACTTCTGAGTCCTTGAAAACATCATTTGTAATTGCCTCGATTTGCATGCACAGTCCGGGCGCGTAGCCGGACAACTTAAATATGAAATTCTGTGGAAAATGCTAAGATTTGATATTAAAATGAATAAATTTGACTTCGGTCAACATTTTGGGTAAGTGGACCCGGACCCAAGATTTGATGGCCCAGGAGGGACCGTAGGAAAATATGGGACTTGGGCGTATGCCTGAAATCGAATTCCGAGGTCCCAAGCCCGAGAAATGAATTTTTGAGTAAAATTATTTTCTGAAAATATTTAAGGAAATTAAAAATGAAATATGATTAGAAAGCAATGGTATCGGGCCTATATTTTGGTTCCGGCGCGCGGTACAAGTCGTATATATGGTTTAGGTCCTTTCTGTAAAGTTTGGTCAAAATCGGGTTTCCTTTGAAGTGTTTCAGACAAAAAAAATGGAATACTTGATATTTTATGAAATTTGATAGGATTCATGGACCTTGAGGCTTAATTTGGCGCATATGATGTTGTTTTGGCGATTTGATCGCACGAGCAAGTTCGTAGGATGCTGGGTGAGTAATCTGTGAAATTTGGTGTCGTTCCGGGAAGTATAGGTCGGTTCGGCACGTTGTTAGCGAAGTTAGAAAACTTAAAAATTCCTAAGTTTGGTTCTTCAGGTTTGGGGTGTGAATTCGAGTTTTAGCATTGTTTTGAGTTTTCTGAAGGCTCGAGTGAGTCCATATTATGTTTTGGGACTCGTTGGTATATTTTGTCAGGGGCTCGGGTGGGCCCAGGGGGCCTCCCGGACCCCGCACGAGGACAAAAACCAGCAAAAGCCACTGCTGGTGCGCAACTACTGGTGTGGCCGCTGGTGCGGAGTTTTCATCGCAGGCGCGACTCCGCAGGTGCGGAGTTTCCTTCGTAGGAACGACTCGGCAGGCGCAGAGTTTCCTTCGCAGGCGCGACTCCGCTGGTGCGGAGCATTCTTTGCAGGTGCGGGACCGCACCTGCGGTCCCAAAGTCGCAGGCGCGGAAATCCCTGTGAGGCAGACTTATTTAAGGATAAAAAACATGGGTTTCTTCACCATTTTTCACTTCCCAAATTCCATTAAAAGACCTTAGAGCTTGGGAGAGGCTGTCCAAAGCCATTATCATCCAAGGTAAGCAATTCCTCCCCTAAGTTGTCAATTATGCTTGGAATTCAACTACTTTTATTCTTGAACATGCCAATTCATGGGAAAATTGGGTAGAAACTTCTAGGGCTTTGATAATTAGTGAATTATCTCATATTAGCCATAAATTCGTGAATAAATTATATAATATCGCTCCTTAGGCCTCAGATAATCTATTCCTCCAAGAATTTTCGAAATCCGAACGTGTGGGCCCTGGGTCGAAATTCCTAATTTCGTCAAGAATGCTTAACTTTGGGATTCCTGGTTAATTCTCCTTCTTGGGACTGAAATTAATTTAAATATACTGTGTTTGGCTAGTTGTGAGCCGTCAAGAGTAGTTTTGGAGTTTCGGGCGCATCCGTTGATCCGGTCCTTGGTCCGAGGAGTGCTTTTATCGAGGTGAGTCTCCTTTCTAACCTTGTGAGAGGAAAATTGTCCCTCTAGGTAACCTTGAGTTCTAGGTGATCTTTTTTGGGGGCTATGTACGCACCAAGTGACGAGAGTCCGTACGTAGTGGCTATTACTACTTCGTCCGGGTAGTTAGGACACAACATGTTCATTGTTTTTCCCTATTGTAGTCTAAATATGACTTGTATTCTTGCGTGATACCTTATTGTTGTCTTTGCACATTGTGATTCTTGTCTTGATCTAAGTGTGATAAGAGAAATCACGAGATGGGATCGGTCCGTACGCCACGACAGAGTGATGATTGATTATTTTGTGGGATCCGGTCGTACGCCATGGCAGAGTGATGATTGCTTATATTGTGGGATCGGGCCGTATGCCACGGCGAGATTGAGATTACAGGATGGGATTGGGCCGTACGCTAAGGTGAGATTTAGATTTCAGGATGGGATCGGGTCGTACGCCACGACGAGATTGAGATTTCAGGATGGGATCGGGCCGTATGCCACGGCGAGAGTGGGATTACAGGATTGGATCGGGTCGTATGCCACGGCGAGAGTGGGACTACAAGATGGGATCGAGCCGTACGTCACGACAAGGTTGAGCCTACAGGATGGGATCGGGCCGTACGCCACGACGGATATCAACTATGGTGGAAATTTTGGCTTGTTATTTGATGTCTAACATCGATGTACTTGGTTATTTGTCTTTCATGCCTATTGTTTTCCTTACATCTTGCTTACTTTATTAGTGTTGGACCTTAGTGAGTATCGAGTCGACTTCTCGTCACTACTTCTTCGAGATTAGGCGGGATACTCACTGGGTACGTACTTATGTATGTACTCATGCTGCACTTTCTTTTTCTTCTGTACTTGACTGTTCAGGTCCAGAGGTTGGTACGTCTGATCATCAGTCCGGTGCTAGATACTGACCGGGGTTGGTTATACTTCTCGGTGAGCTGCTCTTCCTTGCGATTTCCTGGTAGCACCTTGGAGTTTCCTTTTGTTATTTTCCCGTCTATTTCATTCAGACTATGGGATTTTATATATTTATGTATTCTGATAGTTGCCCGCGACACTCGTGACACTCGTTCCTGGCACACACGTGCGTACATTTTGGGTTGTTCGGCTGCATTTTCCTACATATGTTTATGTTTTAACTCACGTATCAGATGTTTTATTTTCATGTCACCGGCTAATATCCTGTAAATAAATGCTTAAACTGGTAAAAGTTGGATTAATTAGTCATATGGGAAGGGTAACACTTAGTAGAATTTATGTTGGCTTGCCTAACCCTATTGTCGGGCGCCATCACGACCCGTGTGGGAAATTGGGTCGTGACATGCAGTCCGACCAGATAACTGTCTCAAAACTAGGCTCCAAGCCTCACTCAGTCGGTACCTTCCAATCTCACTCACAATGCTCTAACATATGAAAATCAATTCAAACCAATGATAATATAGAACAAACTAGCAACTTACGAGACTGAGGTATGAAACATATACTATAATAGGACTGAGTACATAAAAGCAATAATCACAGATAGAGACAACAATAATCGACCATTCCGGTCTAAACACATCGGCGTGAAGCCTTAAAATCTATACCTTGCATGATTTCTATTTCGTTCAAGGTAATTACCACCTTCACATTACAATATCAATCTGAGATAACCAGTAGACAGTGCCATGGGATGAGCCATGCTACAAATATTCGGTAAACTCCCACATGACCGTCACTTGGCAAGTGCGTCACCTTAATTAACAACAAATATCAAATAGTTTGGGGTTTTGAATCCTCAGTTCCAAGTTTAAAGCGTTACTTTCCTCAAAACCGGCTAACACACTACTCCGCAGTGCCCTTGCCTCTAAATTCGGCCTCCGAGTGCTCCAAATCTACCAACAATCAAATGTATATCATTATAATATTCTAAGGAACTAATCCCAATTTAAATGTATCAAAAATACTCAAAAATCCCGAAATTGGTCAAACCCGACCCCCGGGCCCACGTCCCAAAATTCAGAAATTTTTATACAGAACTGTTCTTCATCATTTCACGAGTCCGTATATAAAGAACACTAAATTCGGAGTTCAAATGACCCCTCAAATCACCATTTTAAATATTCTTAATCCCAAGCCTTAATCACCCAAATTACACTGATTTTTCCCTAATTTCCACCATAAATCCAACCTTTAATCCCATATAAACGAGTTTAGAGTCAAAAAATCTTACCTTGATGAAGAACTATTGATTCCCCTCTTCAAAACCCTTCCAAAAGCTTCAAACCCGGATGAAATATTGAGAAAATGGCTAAAATTCGCGAAGGCATGTTTTTATACCTTCTGTCCAGTGGGTCCGCACCTGCGACCACTTACATGCACCTGCGGATCCCAGGTCGCACCTGTAGAAAAATCCTAAGGCCTCAAATCCCGCACCTGCGATTGACCTCCCACACCTGCGGCCTCGCAGGTGCGACAATTACCTCGCACCTGCAGAAATCCCCTCACTTGACCAACTTCCGCACCTGTGGTGCCACGTCTGCTCCTGCGGGACCGCACATGTGGCTCCCCATCCGCAGGTGCGAAAACACCAGTAACAGAACCTCAGTAATGACAAAATCATTCCAAACTCCCCGTTGACCATCTGAAACCATCCCGAGCCCTTAGGGACCCCAACCAAACATACCAATACCTCATATATGATCATTCAAACTTAATTGCACTCCCGAAACACTAAAAATAACATCAAAACACCAGAATCACATCAAATTCAAGCCTAAGAACTTTGAAATTTCTGAAATCCTCCAACGATGCCGAAACTATCCAAAACAACTCCGATTGACCTGAAATTTTGCAGACATATCCAAAATGACATTACGAACCTTCCAACTGTCAGAATTCCATTCCGACCCCGTTAGCCTATTTTCCACTGCCAACCGAAAATCGCCAAAAACTAATTTTCGCCAATTCAAGACTAATTCTACACCAAACATCACAAAAATATTCCGAACACACTCCTAAGTCCCAAATCACCTAACGAAGCTATCCGAGCCATAAAATCCTCATTCCGATGTTGTTTCCAATAAGTCAACTCTCAGTTGACTTTTTCCATCATAAGGCTATCTTTTAAAGACTAAGTTACTGAATTCTCATTTAACCATTTCGATTTCAAGCCTATCGACTCTAACACATTAATAATAGAATAACTAACCTATGACAAGTCAATAACAACGATTATAATATAGGTTTTAAGTAACGACAGACCAGGTCGTTACATTCTCCCCCACTTAAACATACGTTCGTCCTCGAACGTGCCTAGAGTTGTTCCAATACCACCAAAAATTTGTTGTGTAACCTTCCATGCACATATTCGGAGGTGATCCCCGGTACCTTACCCCATCTACGTCCGATAACACAACATAACTGAAATTTCATTATCAAATCCTGACCCATAGACCTTAAAACCAAGTTTCCACTTCTGAAATAATTTACAAGTTCAAATTTCCACGACTATAAGATGAAATAGTCTGAACACGTTGTATCAACCCATATCCGTAACCCAAGATGAAATCACATAATATACCACGTGGCTCAACCACTCATAGAGATAACTCCTAACCACAATAGTTGTTCAATAACTCACTACCGGTACATACCCTCTTACCAAATCGTGCCTCGTTCTAACCGAGCTGCAAAGCGTGATCCCATCCAACCGCTGGGCCACATGACACACTCCAAACCACCTTGCTCAAAATCAATAACCATGCAAAATTTGACATCAATTACTCAAAGTGCATTGCCACAATCACGGGAAATCGGACGATACCGTGCCACCCGAACCAGAAAAAACATAACCAATATGTCTCAATCCTGCAACACCCAATTACTTACCTTACTCAAATCTCGCTATATAGCCCCGATATGACTACATCATATGCACATATATAACCATCGATCAAAACTCCTCGAACACCGAAAGGTAACTCATAAATCACTCCAAGACACGAATAAGCTCAATGACAATCGAATGGTACATCCCTCAACAATAGCATTTCGGAGTCAACAATTCCGACTCGGTGTAGACCACACACCCATACCGGCCTACAAATAACTCTAAGTCAACTATGGTCACCCACAACATGTAGATAACTCTCCGAACGTTCATAATGACTGAATCATGACATATACTAACACTTGACTAGCTTTGCTCGCATCCTCGTAGTTCACAACTACAAAAATAATATGTTCATGAAAACTCCCAGTCTCAAAATCCATGAGACGCACCAATTACTATATCTGATCTTAATTCTACCACTCAAATATTTAACACATTCCTGATGCTCAATCATTCCACGAGGGATACCCCTATAGTTCCTCTGTGTCACCAAGAAACCTTGAATACCAGCAGTCGATCCGTCGAGAGAGCGTCGTAACACCAATGAAGCACCCTATTTAAACACATTGTCCTTTATGAATGTATACTCTCGCCCAGCCACCCAATAGTGGTATTCCTTACCTAATCATCTGAAATTGCCGGTTTTGGCCTTCTTTCCAAAAACTGAACCGTGACCTCGCATATGCTACTCTCCACCATACACAAAATACCGCATACGCCATGCAATCCTATGATAAATATGAGAACTTCATGCTCCCTTCCTAGCCACAACCACTACGTACCCAACTAGCCAAGAACTTTCCATTCGATCCCATCTAGAAGCAAAATCACTATACATCACCTGGACCTCACGCCCGTAGAAATATTCATCTCCAACCGTGGTAGAAACCATCAAGAACTCCCCAATCACACTTGTACAACACCAAACCGTCAGGACTGAATCCTTCTAACTAAACCAAGATATGCATGCCACCAATTTCCAAGAGAACTGCTAATAAACACTTGTAACAACTCATTACCTTATAAACACCCAAAGAACTAACCATATCCCTTATCATACAGATCCAACCTACTACCCAACTGTCCTATTTATTCAATTTCCTTCTGACTTACCCTCGAATTGATACTTATTCTTTCCATAATACCACAATCCTTAATCCCGACTCACCGCACGAAACCCGAACATAAAAATATACCGTCTAGGGCTCATAAGCGACTGAATACTCCCTCAATTATCCCCAAATGCACCACATTAGAAATACTTACCTTGAAGAGGCTTCCTACGAATTTAAAGTTATTACTTTCGCTTATTTGATACTGATGGATAGAATCCATGATAATGCAAATACACCACAAGCCTAGACACATTTTCCGTAAATCTCAGTTCTATCCCTTCTCACACTTTGAAGATCCTCGATCGCTACATATAACCTTGAATCTGTCTGAACCATTCTCGAATGCCATTTACTCTACGAAATTTCAATTACACTAACCAAGTAAAAAAACGACCTAACCCCGCTTTCAATCCACATACTAGGAAGGTAATCCACACCTTTGAAGCAACAAGCACGCTCCTACATTGCACACTCTACACTTACCAGTACAACTCCATCATACAACAAATTCCACTATCCGTAAAGTACATTACAACTTGTATCGAAGAAATTTCCATCACTCGAGTCATTCCCTAACTCCACCTCTGTAGGTTATAGTTGATTCACCAGCATACCTCAAGCCGAAATCAATACAACACATAATCATGTAATCAACTTATCAATAATGAACTCCCCCACTTGGCTCAAAGCCAAGGATCACAACAATCAAGACTATGCCCACACATTATTACTGCCACCCTGTTGTGGTGGGATTCAACTAAATCCTCCATAAGCTTATATGACCCAAACCATTTAACACTCAAATTAATTGCAAATATCGTATCCACCATTATGATGGTCATGCCAACTCCCACTAGGGATCTAAACTCAATTGCAACATGCATCATTTACTGATAGAGAGAACTTACTACAGATAAACACAAGGGTCACACACCTCAGGACAACCCGCAAGAGATACCCCTACCTGCTAAATCTCAAAATGTTATCTCCCTATACACTTACGAATATCATAGCTATCACACAATCACTATACCTTCCTACAGTAGAACACAACCACTGCTTGCCCTCAAGACATCCCATAAGCGGTATAAGGACCTGAAGCTGATGGCAATACTAACACTAGAGCTGTGGTCCAAGAATTCTTGAGCTTCTGGAAACTCCACTCACACTCGTTTGACCCCATAGATACCTTTGATGGACACCACGTGTCCCTAGAATACTACTGCACTAAGCCAACGATTCACACTTGGAGAACTTCGCACAAAGCTTCTTTGCCCTATATCCTTGTAATACCATCATCAAATGCCGAGTATGCTATCCCTGGCTATGAGAGTACGACATGATGCCATCAATAATTACAATAACAAAGGAGTTATAACATGGTTGAATACACTGTCGATCAAATACATGAACTTTGCTGGGACATTGGCTAACCCAAAAGACATCACCAGGAACTCATAACACAACAGAAAAATCTACTTCATTCCACAACTAAACCACACGAGAGGTCCTTCGATACACTCACAACTCGAAGCCATATTCTAATCTCAATATAGACGTCAAATACTTAATGGTTCTTTCTACATCTCCCGCTAATCCATTCTCATCACAATCAAACAACCTGAACACATCTAACTGTTAATCATACCCACCACGAGGTCATCTAGTCACAAAGTTCCATCAATAAGGACACCAACGGACATATACGTCCCCAATACATATGCTCACACAAGTGAAATCTCGGCACTCAAGCTACAGATAAAATCCGACCTCAAGTCCTCCAGACTAGCCCCAAGCATGATCAAATCACATCCCATTCATGGAATTCACAAACTATTGGTGCACGGCTGATACCGAGCGCTCACGTGCGTGTTTGAATACATGAAAGAAGTTCAAAGAATTATGCTTCAGGTTGAATCAATGGATTCACACGACAAGAGTTCAAGAAGTTGAGATTTTTCCTAAAGGTTCTGCAACCTCTCGAAGATAAGTACAGATGTCTCTGTACCGATCTGCAAGACTCTACTAAACCTGCTCATGAATGGTGAGACCTATTTAACCTAGCGCTCTTATACCAACTTGTCACGACCCATTTTCGGAGTCGTGATGGCGCCTGTCGTGGAGGCAGGAAAGTCACCCATTTTATCTAACTAAATACAATTTCCCATATAACGCCATTTTTAACAAGTCTGAAATCAATAATAATAATAATAATAATAAATTCAATATTTTTGGGAAAACCAGTTAATGAAATAAAAAGACCAAATCCTACTAACCCCGAATCCAGTGTCACATAGTCATGAGCTGCTAATACTTAATTACAACCAAAAGAAATGATTAAAATAGTCAGAAAATAAATACGACAGGTAGAAAGGAAAGAGAAGACGAGATCACGGTCACCAGTTGCTACCTCGTCAACTCTAATGAAACTGCTGCTACTCACTGACCCGATCTGAATTCTGCTGTACGTGGACCTGCACACAAGGTGCAGGGGGTAACGTGAGTACACCAACTTAGTAGTAACGAAACCAAACTACGGGCTGAGGTAGTAACAGACTAAACCTCCGATAATTCGAACAACAATATATAAATTGGACATGACAGTAATATGTCAGGAAATCAACACAATGCATCAATATATGTCTGTAACTCTGCATACTAGAATGAGTTCATATAGAATCAAGAATGATGTGTACTCATTAATCAAGCTCTCATAAGGTGGTCCACTCAATACTAGAATACGACCTTCAGGCCTAGGGAAATCCATCCCGGATATTACATAAACACAAGTGGCACAGTCACCAAGTACTGAGGAAAAAGGCTGATCCAGCCCCCACGGAGAAGATCCATCTCCAGAACATAATAACCACGGAGAAATCCATCTCCGGAGCATAATAACCACGGAGAAATCCATCTCCGGAACATAATAACCACGGAGAAATCCATCTCCGGAACATAATAACCACAGAGAAATCCATCTCCGGAATATCTGTGCGCTCACTAGGGGTGTATAGACTCCGGAGGGGCTCCTTTCAGCCCAAGCGCTATACCAAGCCAACGAAGGCATGATTTCAGGATCGCTGCGGTCTGCAGTTCGACCTCATAACTGTCTCAAAAATAGGCTCCAAGCCTCACTCAGTCAGTACCTTCCAGTCTCACTCACAATGCTCTAATATATGAAAATCAGTTCAAACCAATGATAATATAGAATAAACTAGCAACTTACGAGACTGAGGCATGCAACATATACTATAACAGGACTGAGTACATGAAATCAATAATCACAGATATAGACAGCAATAATCGACCATTCCGGTCTAAACACATCAGCGTGAAGCCTTAAAATCTATACCTAGCATGATTTCTATTTCGTTCAAGGTAATTACCACCTTCACAGTATAATATCAATCTGAGATAACCAGTAGACAGTGCCATGGGATGAGCCAGGCTACAAATATTTGGTAAACTCCCGCATGCCCGTCACTTGGCTAGTGCGTCACCTTAATTAACGACAAATATCAAATAGTTTGGGGTTTTGAACCCTCAGTTCCAAGTTTGGAAGCGTTACTTACCTCAAAACCGGCTAACACACTACTCCGCAGTGCCCATGCCTCTAAATTTGTCCTCCGAGTGCTCCAAATCTACCAACAATCAGATGTACATCATTATAATATGCTAAGGAACTAATCCCAATCGAAATGTATCAAAAATACTCAAAAATCCCGAAATTGGTCAAACCCGACTCCCGGGCCCACGTTTCAAAGCTCAGAAATTTTTATACAAAACTGTTCTTCATCATCTCATGAGTCCGTACATATAAAGAACACTAAATTCGGAGTCCAAATGATCCCTCAAATCACCATTTTAGATATTCTTAATCCCAAGCCCTAATCACCCAAATTACACTGATTTTTCCCTAATTTCCACCATAAATCCGACCTTAATCCCATATAAACGAGTTTAGAGTCCAAAAATCTTACCTTGGTGAAGAACTATCGATTCCCCTCTTCAAACCCCTTCCAAAAGCTTCAAACCCGGATGAAATATTGAGAAAATGGCTAAAATTCGCGAAGGCACGTTTTTATACCTTCTGTCCAGTGGGTCCACACCTGCGACCACTTACACGCACCTGCGGAACCGCACCTGCGAATCCCAGGTCGCACCTGTGGAAAAATCCTAAGGCCCCAAATCCCACACCCGCGATTGACCTCCCGCACCTGCGAGGCCGCAGGTGCGGCAATTACCTCGCACCTGCGGAAATCCCCTCACTTGACGAACTTCCGCACCTGCAGTACCACGTCTACTCCTGCGGGACCGCACTTGCAGCTCCCCATCCGCAGGTGCAAAAACACCAATAACAGAACCTCAGCAGTGACAAAATCATTCCAAACTCCCCGTTAACCATCCGAAACCATCACGATCCCCTCGGGACCCCCACCAAACATTCCAACCCCTCATATATGATCATTAAAACTTAGTTGCATTCGTGAAACACTAAAAATAACATCAAAACACCAGAATCACATCAAATTCAAGCCTAAGAACTTTAAAAATTTTAAAATCCTCCAACGATGCCGAAACTATCCAAAACAACTCTGTTTAACCTGAAATTTTGCAGACATATCCAAAATGACATTACGAACCTGCTCCAACTGTCAGAATTCCATTCCGACCCCGATAGCCTATTTTCCACTGCCAATTGGAAATTGCCAAAAACTAAATTTCGCCAAATCAAGCCTAATTCTACATTGGACGTCACAAAAATATTCCGAACACACTCCTAAGTCCCAAATCACCTAACAAAGCTATCCGAGCCATAAAATCTGCATTCTGAGGTATTTTCCTAATAAGTCAACTCTCATTTGACTTTTTCTATTATAAGGCTATCTTTTAATGACTAAGTTACTGAATTCTCATTTAATCATTCCGATTTCAAGCTTATCGGCTCTAAACATCAATAATAGAATAACCAACCTATGACAAGTCAATAATAGCGATTATAATGCAGGTTTTACGTAACGACAGACTGTGTCGTTACATTGAGTCCTTTTATCTTTTGTAGGGTTGGAGAGACACACTGTCACACCTTTTTTTTGTTTATTCTAGACACTTTTCTTCCTCTTATGCAATTCCAAACTTTTGGCAACACTTTTTCATCAATTCCCTTTATTTCTTCTTTTTATTCATTCTTTTCTTTTCTTTCTTTTTCATTGCCTTTTCTCTTTTCTTTCTTTTGTGCCTTATTTTTCACTTCATCACATCCCTCATCTCTTCCCCAAACTTATGCTTTTTGCCTAGCGCCAAGAAATATCGGGTGCCAAGAGAGGGTAAAAGAATGGTTGAAGGCTTGTAACTTGGTTTTTGAAAGAAAGGGCTTAAGGCTCAAAAGGGTTGACTAGGGAGTATGTCTTTTGGAAGGTCATGGAAGACTTTAATTCTTTGTTCAAGCCAAGGAAAGCCTATAATCACTTCTTAAGTCAAATTACACCTAGAATTTCACCTAGACAACACTCAGGGCATGTTCTAGACTAGTGGCACGGAACTTGGACTTGCAACTACGAATTTGTCACCACTCACAACTAAAGGATTGATACAGAAATCGAGTTGAGGGACCACAACGACCTTAGTCGTGTTTTGAGTAACAAAAATGGTCCCGAAGAACCACCCGATGATTATCGGCCAACACAAGAGTCTCAAGATCGTCACTATCTCCATACTAAACATAACGGTTTGTCTTTGACCATGGGATCAAAGGCAACTGTGTTAGGCCCAAGTGAAGCTTTTCTTGAGGCACCATTATTTAAAGACAAAAAAAAGAAAAAAAAAGGGAAAAACAGACTCAAACCCTTAAGAAGGTTGTCACACCATCCATCCTTGGGAGAGCCACCCGGTTCACACAAATTCCACCTTTGGAAAGAACCGTGGCGTTAAGAAAACCAAAGGTTTATTGCTCGAGTGAAAACTAAATAAGAAGCTATGAAAGAAAAATAAGAAGCTATAAAATAGAAAAAGTGCGTAAAGTAAAGTGCGTGGGATAGAATGAATATGTACATTAAGGGAATTAGACGAATATACATAGGGGATAAATATTTACAATGGATAGTTAACTTATACATACCAAAATAGTAAACTTATCTACATACCAAAATGGGAAATAACATAAAGAAAAATAAAGAAAAATATTGTTTGCATTATACAACGCAAATGTAACCAAATCAAATGCCTATAGGGCAACTCCCCCAACTAAGAGATAGCATTGTCCTCAATGCTATATAACTAAAATAGTGCACAAAAATATGGGAGAGAGAGAGTAAAGAAAACTCCCTATTGTCCCTTGGCCTGCTGTGGTCCATGCTGCTGTGTTTGTTTGATAGGGTCTGCCTGAGACTGGGTCTGTGAAGGGGCTGGATCTACTACTACCTGTGGCTGGGACTGTGAAGGGGTTGGGTCTGCAGCTGCATGTGATGGAGCTCCGGTGGTCTGGGCCTCCTGGCTCTGTGCCTGGGTCTGCTCTGTGGGAGGGTCTGCCAATACAAGTCTGATGTCCTGAGCACGAGGCATAACCTTCCTCTTCTTCAATGGCCTCACTAGATCCTCCTCCCGCACTGACTGCTGCCCTGGTTGTTGTTGTGTCAGCTGCTGCGACTGTGGCTCTGTAGGGTCTACTAGTAGCATCTTCAGAGGAATCTGATCACCCTTTAACTTGTCCACCTCCTTTCTCAACTTAGCCACCTCCTCCTTTGACGCACGAGTCTTCCTCAACTTCTTTGTTTCTTTGGCGAGCTTTGTCAATGCATTCTCATGTGCACCCTCCACTTCCAAGATTTTCTTCTGGTTTTCAAGAATCTCTTTCAGAGTGTCCTCAATGGACTGTGGGACATGTGGTGGGGGAGGAGTAACTGAGGCTGCCACAACTGTAGAGATTGCAGTCAGCTTCGTAGTAGTTGACTGCATCCAATTGTTGAGGCTTATCAGTGTCTGGTTCAACCGGTGAGCAGTCATGGGATAGGCTCTGGTGGAGGGAATGTCTATGTCGGTGGAGGAAGAAGGGCTTGGAGCCTCCTCTGGAATGGCTGGCTGGGGAAAAGAAGGTTCCACCACCACCACTGGCTCTTCAGACTGGCCAGTGGAAGCAACAAACTTACCCTTTGATTTCTTCTTAGGGTTGTCATCATCCTTCAAATCATACCAAGAAAAAGGCGCTTTGGCCTTGACTTTGGTGTCAAAGCGCTTCTTGGTTACCTCCTGGTCTTCACAGTACATTGTCAGATAATGAGGAAAGGGTTAAGAAGTATCACCTGTGCTGACAACCCGACTAATAACCTCAGACAGCATATTCCCCACATTGATGGGGTATCCAGCCATGATAGGTGCAACCAGCATAACCCGACTAAGGGGTAGGGTCTGGTCATAATGTGTCGGATCCAACTTGCTGCATACAAAAGTTTCCCACCCTTTAGCTTTAAAGTTAAGGGTCTTCCTGGTGATAATCTTCCCAGCAGTCAGCCACTCCGGAGTCTCCCCGGGCTTAGCCAAGTGTAGAGCCAACCAATTTCTAGCTGCATCCTTTTCTGCCAGTCTCTCCCGGTACAAAGAATTGTCTACATCGTCCATCTCCAAATATTCATTGATTGATTTTCCATCAAAAGGCACTGTGAGATTGCGGACTTGGTATGCCTTTGAGTCCTTTGCAAGAAATAGCAAATTTGTGTAGAATTCTTTCACTATGTGCTCATTTGCATCCGGGAGATGCTCATTGAAGTAGGACCACCCTTATCTATCTCAGAACTGTTGCTTCACATTGGGGTTGTAGGCTAACAACTCTTTAAGTGAAAAGGTACGCTCCAGAATGAGTGAACGTGAGGTCCACAATTCCCTGAACCTGTGAAAGGCCGGCTCACTAACAAAATAATCTTTCCACGCATTCGGATTCCGAGTGCGCTCTACCCCCTCAACCACCGGTTTATCCCTATTTCCATCACTTGAATGCTCCCCAGATAAGGAAGCTATAGGGGAAGTAGAGTATGAGTGTGCGCTGAAGGCGGATTCAGCTGGGGAGGCTGTCTGTTCTGGGGCTGGGGGCGAGGAGACAGGGTCCACTGGAGATGACTGTGATGGGGCCTCCTCTAACGGAGCATACTCACTCCCCGATGGTGAAGGAGGGGAGTCTCTAGCCCAAGTAGCCCGTCGGGATGACTGAGGAGGAATTGAAACATTGGACAGTTGCCTGGGTGCCTCCGGGCCTCTCCCTCTTTGAGATTCTCCTCGACCAGTTTGTTTGTGACCACCTCCTCGAGATAGCACCATTATCTGCAAAGTAAACATAGGTGAACATGGTTAGTTCCCAGAGCATTGTTGTACAGACATTTAAGTAATATTAAAGACCAACTGCACAGCTTAAAGTCCACCGCGGACAGCAAAAAATCAACCGCGGACCGCGGTGGGTGACCTCCTGAAGGACATGAGTCTCTGGACCTTCACACCGCGGACCGCGAAAAACTGACCGTGGCCGCGAAGCAAGATCCAGAGAAGTAGAAATTCTGAATAATAGGGACTGCGGACCGTAAAAAATTGACCGTGATCCGCGAAAAAAGCATCTTGGGGTTGCATACACAAGCACCGAGGTCCGCAAAAAAGGAACCGCGGACCGCGAAATCAATTTCTACCTAGGGTTTCCAGATTTTACCATTTCTGCGCTCAATGTACATTTAGTTAAGCCCTACAGGATTAATCAGTGTAATTGTATTCCAATGGACTAAAATGAACCTTTTGGACTATACCTAACATTTTCAAAGCCTAAAAGGTGAAAAATTATGAAAAAGAAGATGAAAATGAAGAAAATAAGAAGTTAATTAATCACAATTACGCATACTAGATGCTTGGATGATAGTTTGGATGAGTGCAATGATGTTCAGAGAATGTAGGAGTAAGACACAGTCCAAGGATGCTTTGAAAAGTTGAAGTGCGTAAAGTACGAAATGAAACCCTAGTGGCCTATTTATAGAGAAGAGCTGTGGTCCACCCCTCTTACCTACCGTGGTCCGCAAAAAATCGACCGCGGTCTGCGGTCATTCAGTTGTTCATGGCTCAGGCAAAAGCTCACCGCGGTCCGTGAAAAATCAACCGCAGCCACAACGAGTCAAGTTCAGAAAGGCATCCTTCAGTAAATGGGCTTCGCGGACCGCAAAAAGGAGACCGCGACCGCGACCGCGAAGCAAGATCCAATGAACCATTGTTGCAACCATTGGGCTTCGCGGACTGCAAAAAGACAACCGTGGATGCGAAGCAAAATCTAGAGAGGTCCTTTAAGCAAGATCCACTGAACATTTGTTGCAGCCATTGGGCTTCGCGGACCGCGAAAAGACAACCGCGGCCGCGAAGCAAAATTCCAGAGAGGTTCTTTTTCCACACTTAGCCAAATTTCCTGTGTCAAAATCATCCTATACATCCAAAAACCAGTTAGTGCAATAGTGAAGCCTATTCTATCAAGAAAAACAAAGAAAACGAAAATAAAGACACATGGGTTGCCTCCCAAGAAGCGCCTGAATTAATGTTGCGACGCGACTCATGTTACCGGGATCATTTGAGATGAAGAAGTGCTACCACGTGGATGTCATCAACTTTTCCAATATAGTGCTTTATCTGGTGACCATTTACCTTGAAGACTTCACCACTTCTGTTCTTGAGGTCAAGATCCCCAAATGGAGTAACAAATACCACTTCAAAAGGTCCACTCCACTTTGACTTGAGTTTTCCGGGGAATAGCCTCAATCGACAATTAAACAATAAGACCAAATCACCAACCTTGAACTCTTTACCTCGAGCATATTTGTCATGTAGGTACTTCATATTTTCCTTATACAAGGACGAACTGGAGTACACATGGAATCTAAACTCATCCAACTCATTCAATTCCTCCACCCGAAGATTTGCAGCTACATCCCATTCCAAATTCAACTTTTTCAAGGCCCACATAGCCTTGTGCTCCAATTCTACCGGAAGGTGGCATGATTTTCCGAAAACCAAACGATATGGGGACATCCCAATTGGTGTCTTGTAGGGGGTCCGGTAAGCCCAAAGAGCATCATCTAATTTCTTGGCCCAGTCGGTCCTATTGGCATTGACTGTTTTGGATAATATGCTCTTTATCTCTCTGTTAGACACTTCAACTTGGCCACTAGCCTGAGGGTGGTACGGGGTAGTGACTTTATGATTGACCCCATACTTGGAAAGCAATGAGTCGAAGGATTTGTTGCAAAAATGTGACCCCCCGTTACTGATGATGGCCCGTGGAGTGCCAAACCTAGTAAAGATATTCTTCTTGAGAAAGGCTATCACACTCCGCGCCTCATTGTTTGGTAAAGCTATGGTCTCCACCCATTTTGACACATAATCAACCGCAACCAAGATGTACGTGTTCCCACATGAACTCACGAATGGCCTCATGAAGTAAATGCCCCAAACATCAAAGATATCTACCTCAAGAATTGAATTTAAAGGCATCTCATCCTTTTTGGAAATTCCCCCGGCTCTTTGGCATTCATCATACCTCTTCACTAGGTCACTAGCATCCTTATACAAAGTGGGCCAAAGAACCCACAACTAATCACTTTAGAAGCAGTTCTCGCCCCTCCGTGATGACCACCATACGGTGAGGAGTGGCAAGACTCAAGGATATCTAGTTGCTCCTTCTTTCGGTACACATCGCCGAATCACCCCATCGGTGCAAATCTTGAATAGACAAGGATCGTCCCAATAGAAATCTAAGTTGTCCCTTCAAAGCTTCTTCTTTGGTTAGACGAGATCTCACAAGGGAAAACTCCGGTGATGAGGAAATTATCAATATCTGCGAACCAGGGCATCTCTAGCATTGACATTGAAAGGAGTTGTTCATCCGGAAAACTATCATTGATCTCAAGTCCGTCATAAGGACGTCCTTGCTCCTCCAACCGGGACAAATGATCGGCTACTTGATTGTCACTCCCTTTCTGGACCACGATCTCTAAATCAAACTCTTGTAATAACAACACCTATCTCATAAGTCTTGCCTTGGAATACTTCTTGGTCACGAGATACCGGAGTGCTGCATGGTCAGTATGAACTATGACCTTGGCACCCATCAAATAAGGGCGAAAATTTTCCATGGCAAAGACTATAGCTAGAAGCTCCTTCTCTGTGACTGTGTAGTTCATTTGAGCAGAATTCATTGTCTTGCTGGCATAGTAGATTGGATGAAACACTTTGTTCACCCTTTTCCCAAGCATAGCACACAGAGCAACATCGCTTGCATCACACATAAGCTCAAATGGTGCACTCCAATCCGGCACCGTGATAATGGGAGTGGTAGTGAGCTTGTGTTTTAAGAGTTCAAAAGCCTACATACAATGCTCATCAAAACTGAATTTAGCATCCTTCTCGAGCATCTTGCATAATGGATTCACCACCTTAGAGAAATCTTTGATAAACCGCCGGTAAAAACCGGCATGGCCAAGAAAGCTACAGACTCCTCTCACTGAATTAGGTGGTGGAAAATTTGAAATAAACTCGATCTTTTCCTTATAAACCTCAATCCCATTCTTTGAAATCTTGTGGCCCAAAATGATTCCTTCCTCCACCATAAAGTGGCATTTTTCCCAGTTCAAGACCAAATTCGTTTCTTCACACCGACCAAGGACTCTATCAAGATGACCCAAGCATTCGTCGAAAGAATCCCCGACGACACTAAAGTCGTCCATAAATACTTCCAGAAAGTCCTCCACCATGTCGGTGAAGAATGCCATCATACATCTTTGGAAAGTGGCCGGGGCATTAAAGAGTCGGAATGGCATTCGAGCAAAGGCAAAAGTGACATATGGGAAAGTAAAGGTAATCTTCTCTTAATCCTCCGGGGCTATAAAAATTTGATTATATCCAGAATACCCATCGAGGAAACAATAAAAATCCCGGCCTGCGAGCCTATCCAACATTTGATCCAGGAATGGTAGAGGAAAATGGTTTTTGCGGGTTACCTTGTTGAGCTTGCGGTAGTCCATGCACACCCGTCATACGGTAACCGTACTTGTAGGAATGAGCTCATTTTTATCATTTTTTTATCACCGTCATTCCACCCTTTTCAGAACGCATTGGACCGGAGAAGTCCAAGCGCTATCTGAAATTGGATAGACAACACCCGCGTCAAGCAATTTTATAATCTCCTTCTTCACCACCTCTTGCATAGATTCATTGAGTCTTCTTTGATGTTCCACAGAGGGTTTGGCTCCATCCTCCAATATGATCTTATGCATGCAAAAGGCGAGGCTAATACCCCGAATATCTGCCAAGGTCCAACCGGTTGCTTTCTTCCTCCTCCTTAGAACTTTTAAAGTTGAGTTAACCTGCATTTGGGTTAGGCAAGAGGAAAGAATATCTGGTAAAGTACAAGAGGGACCAAGGTATTCATACCTGAGGTGGGAAGAAAGTGGCTTCAACTCCAGATTCGGAGGTTCTTCAATGGATGGCTTTGTTGGTGGGATCTTCTTGTTCTCCAAGTCCAAGGAAAATATTCTGGGAGCATAAGAATAAGACCCATGCCTTGAAGGGCATGGGTGCTTTCAAGAACACCATCTACCACTGAGTCCTCGTGATTCAACAAGTCCAACTCCACAGGGTCATCCACATGGATCATAGCACTGGAATCGTCAATAATAACCTCAGACACGAGGTCCATAAAAGAGCAAACTTCAGTGTTGTTGGGCGGCTTCATAGATTTGCATACATTGAAGACCACTTTTTCAACATCGACCAAGGCCTTCCCGGTGGCAAGGAAAGGCCTCCCCAAGATAATAGGGACCTCAAAATCAACCTCACAATCTAGGATAACAAAATTTGCCGGCAATATGAACTTGTCCACTCTCACTAAGACATCATAAATAATACCTAGGGGCCTCATCATCAATCTATCCGCCATTTGCAAGTGCATATAGGTCGCCCTAGGTTGTCTGATACCCAAAGTCTTAAACACAGAATACGGCATCAAATTTTACTTGCCCCAAGATCACATAGGGCTTTTGCAAAGTCTGCACTCCCAATCGTGCAAGGAATAGTGAAGGCACCCAGATCTTCAAGTTTCGGTGCCATAGAGTGAACAATAGCACTCACTTGGTGAGTCATCTTAATGGTCTCACACTCTATGGACCGATTTTTAGTCACTAAGTCTTTCATGAACTTAGCGTATCCTGGCATTTGCTCCAAGGCGTCAACCAATGGAACATTTATGGTAAGACTCTTCATCATATCAAAGAACTTTTTAAACTGGGTCTCTTGCTTCTGTTTTTCCAATCTCTGAGGATAGGGAGGAGGTGGCCTAGGCAATGGTGCCTTGGGGGCCAACAGTTCCGGCATGTCAATTATGTGCTCCATAGACGGGTTCACATTTCTACCCAAATATTCCCCATTGTCATGAATGTCAATTCTTACCTCACCTTCAATTGGCTCATCCAATGCTTGTTCCATATCAACTGGTAACTCATCTTGGGGTACAACTTCATCATCGATAATAACCTTCTTTCGCCCCGAAGTACTTGCTTCACCACCTTTTCCACTCTGGGTAGTCACCGTCATGGCATGATTGGTGTTGTTCCCTTGGGGTTCACTACCGTATCACTCGGTATTGCACCCTTCGGGCGTGTGTTTAAGGCATGTGAAATCTGGCCCATTTGTACTTCAAGATTTCGGATAGAAGTAGTGTGAGAAGATATTTGGGCATCGGATTCTGCATTTCTCTCCATCATCTATTTGAACATGTTTTCTATCCGACCCATATCCGAGCTTGAAGAACTTTGTCCATGAGATTGATATGGAGGAGGGTTGCTTGGTTGTTGGTACATCGGGGGCCTTTGAAAACCCGACCCCCGACTACCTTCACCTCCCCAATTGTTGTTGTTATTTCTCCCATTCCAATTATCCTCGTTGTTGTTCCCCCACTGTCGGTCATTATTGTTGTTCCATTGATGATCATTGGTATTGCTCCAATTCCTAGCATTGTTATTGTTCTAGTTTCGTGGCCTTTGATTCCCCCAGCTTTGAGTATTACCCTGATTTCTCAAACCTTGGTTGTTGCTTTGACTACTACCTTGCCCTTGGTAGTTGTTTGCATACATAACATCCTCATTTTGGTTATCATAATCTTCATCTTGGTCATGACCACTCGGCCCTTGATCACCTTGATCACCACAATTTTGCGTAACGTTCCCCCGGGGTCTCCTTTGGTTTCCTTGCATATGCACTCCTTTCATAACATTCACTTGCTTCGGCCCTTGCAGTTGTTGGATTGGGCTTTAGCAAGTTGGTTCATGGTTGTTGTGAGCTCGACAATTTCTTGCCCTTGTTCTTGGAGTTCCTTCTGGAGACTATTCACACCGATTTCCCCTTGAGGCACATTTGCTCTACTTTGCGAAGCCGAAGATGTGTCGGCCATTTCACCAAGAATCTCAAATGCCTCCGGGTACGTCAACTTCATAAAATTACCACCGGCCAATTGGTTGACCACACATTGATTTACTGTGTAGAAGGTTTGTTGTATCATAGCCTCGGTCATGTCATTATTCGGACACTCCTTGACCATGGTTCTATAGTGTTCCCATATTTCATGTAGTGGCTCGTTTGCCTCTTGTTTGAATGCCAAAATCTCATCTCGAAGAGCCTCCATGTGGCTTGGGGAAAAGAACTTTTCAATAAATTTATCCGTGAGCCCATACCAAGTGGATATAGAATGGTTTGGGAGATTCTCAAGCCACTTCGATGCCTTTCCCCGAAGTGAGAACGGGAACAACCGTAACCGTAATGCGTCCTCCGACATATTAGTTTGCTTACTCCCCCAACAGGTATCAACAAAGCCTTTGAGATGCTTATAGGCATTCTGGTGTGCGGCTCCGGTGAAGTATCATCTTTGCTCTAGGAGAGTGAGAATCACATTTGTGATTTGGAAGTTCCCCGCTCGAATCCTTGGAGGAATTATGGCACTAGCGTAATCCTCGTTTGGGAGGACCCGAGGGGCAGCTCTAGGAGCTGGAGGTGGGGGAGGGTCTGGGATATCATCCTGTATATTGGCCTGTCGGCCCCTTCTTTATGGAGGAAGTTGATTAATTTCCTCTTCTTGTTTGTCATAAACCTCCTCCCCTGGAATCATATTTCCTAGCGGATCAACCATTGTACCTAAGTAAACAAAACAAGGAAGTTAAGAATAGAAGGAAAGAAAAACACACTATGCTTCTAGTCACAAAGATAGTCACACAGTTATATTCCCCGGCAACGGCACCAAAAAGTGATCAAGCCTCACCCACACTACTATATAAGTAGGACGGCAAGGATCGTGTAGCTTTTACCCAAATGGTCGGGATCGAATCCACAGGGAGTCTATAATGGGGGTGAGTGTCTAAGTGATCTAAAATGGTCGAGTGTTTCTAATTGCACTTCTAAACATTTGCTGGTATTGAACTATGCTAAGTATACTCTATTGTTCGTAAGCTAATTAATGACTAAGTTGTTTTTGTTGTTGTTTTCTTATATTGATAAAGGCACTAGGTTCGTGACCTTTGCCTAGGTGGATACACAACGGGTTTTAATTCTAAGGTTTAGTAATTGGTTAGGGATAATGTCACACCTCCTTTCTCCTCCCCCCTAATTAATGAAGGGGTAATAAGGGAGTTTTTCCAATTAAAGTGACATTACTCAGATTTTGGATTTATTTTAGTTTCAGAGTCGCCACCCGGATTTTTTACAGTATTCCGGGACACCATTTATTTATTGAAATCCCAAACCGAGGAAATTTTGACTCTGTTTAAAATGTCTGCGAACCAGAAATCCGAGTAAGGAATTCTGTTAACCCGGGAGAAGGTGTTAGGCACTCTCGAATTCTGTGGTTCTAACACGGTCGCTTAACTATTAATATTTAGCTTAATTATCTAATTATTTACATATTTTAAACCTATTGTGCATTTTAGCCTTCTTACTTTTTAACCGTTTTTTATGGATTTATCTCGGAACAAGTCACAACGGAGTGCACTTGTTTGTCTTTTGGACACATTATAACTACACCACATGAAATGCACCCGTAATTACAACATGTGATTTTTATTATAATTTGAAGTTGAAGATGGGGACATGAGTTGTCGCACCCGAGTGTAGATTAAGTAGTCAAGACTATGATCGTGACGGTTTTATAATGCCTATTTGAGGCGCTGTATGAGTATTCTTTAGGTTTTTCTATTTGAAATAATATTTTTAGTTTTAAAATTAATTAGGACGTTTATGGATTTATCTTATACAAGTTACGATGGCATACACTTGTTTGTCTTTGGACACATTGCAAACACGTTACATGAAATGCACCC
>MDKI01086109.1:0-21762 GCA_005239505.1 Nicotiana paniculata
CGCTGAGCTGATAGCCTACTTGGAGGGCTCTTGACCTGTCTATCGGGACCTGTGGGCATGAAATTCTGCGTCCCTAGGCAAAAGGGACATCAATACGAATAATGTACTGAATATGTAAGGCACATAAATAAATACATAACAGACATGAAAGTAATATAGAGTAAATGAATGAACCAGTAAGTCTGGATAATTCTATAAATTATAAATAAATTATAGTGTCATGCATATGCGTATGAATGTCATGTCATGCATAGGTACATGTTTCATAACATCATTAGCCTCTGAGGGCATACCATCATATCATATCGGCCACTGTGGGCAAAATCATCATCGTATACCAGCTGATCAGGTGGTGGTTCGTATATAACACCATAACCTTTCCCTTATCCCATATACATATATATACATACATATATACGCGTATATAATTCCGTTTGAATATACATACATATATACGCATATATATAACACCGTTTGAATCATATTTCAGCCACTATGGGCAACATCATCATCATATACCAGCTGATCTGGTGGGGGTGCATATATAACGCCATAACCTTTCCCATATCCCATATACATATATATACATACATATATACGCGTATATATGTATGTATATTCAAACGGAATTATATACGCGTATATATGTATGTATATTCAAACGGAATTATATACGCGTATATATGTATGTATATTCAAACGGAATTATATACGCGTATATATGTATGTATATTCAAACGGAATTATATACGCGTATATAATTCCGTTTGAATATACATACATATATACGCATATATATAACACCGTTTGAATCATATTTCAGCCACTATGGGCAACATCATCATCATATACCAGCTGATCTGGTGGTGGTGCATATATAACGCCATAACCTTTTCCCATATACCATATACATATATTTACATATATATGCGTATACAACAGCATCTGGTCATGGGTGAATGTGAATATGTAAATGCATGAAATGCATATGAATACGTCAATAAAATCTCTCGGTACGTCATAAGGCCATTATGCCTCTGATTAATATCATGTAATAAACTTTACCAACATACGTATTTTCGAGACCCATGAACATAAGATAATAATAATTTACATGGGGAATCAAGAGTATAAACACCCCTAGTATTTCTATGAATAGAGTAAATTCTGGAAACCATGAGTTTGCTCGTTTCTTCTGTATAATTTGGACCATGCCAAAAGAAAGAAGGGATAGCCTTAACATACCTGAGTCGATTCTCTTGACAGTCCTCTAACACACGTTAATTTCGGCAAAACACGGAACAAGTCGTATGAAAATCTTGAAGCAATCCGCAAGGACAAAATTACTCAGATGAAAATTTTGGATGGGAAACTACTATTGATTTTCTTATGGTTGGGTTCCAGTGGCAAAAATATGAAATGTTTATAGGATGATTATGGACCCCAATAAGAGACAAGACATTGAAACAACAATAGATTCTTGGATAGTGAAAGCTTTCTTTGCAAACTTATGTAATTTCAACAATAGATTCTTGTACTAGGAAAGCTTTGTCCGTAAGATTTGGATAGTGAAAGCTTTTCTTTGCAAACTTTTGTGTAATAATCCTTGTGGCCATTTATTCTCCTAATAATATGCCACATAGCATATATAATTGAAGAGTCATCCTTGGGCTTTATGTGGCTGCCATATGATGTTCAAGGTTCAAAAGTTATCCAAAATCATAATTAATTACCAATTTTTTAGTTACCTTGGTAATTTCCCACTAATCTAATAACTAACCAATTATCTACATAATTAAGAATTATCTCAAATTACTTAAAATACTACTCGCCTTTAACACACCTTATACACCTTACTATAATGGCCATGTGGTATCTTATATGGAACTAGTCAATAAATACCGAGTATTTTAGCTCGGGCCGTATTTTATCCCAACATATCAAACTTGGACGAAAATTCATTTTTTTTGACTTGCTTCCCCTCTCACCTTCACGAATTTACTCATCACTTGCTTGAAAATAGCATAATGCTTATAATCTCCAAACAATCTTGTCCTTGAACAGAGGTCAATTATCTTACGGCAATTTCACGTATAATACTACATGGTGCAACATCGTCGTAATATAATACTGTGAAGCGTAACATCATCGTAATGTAATACTGCAAGGCGTAACATAATCGTAATATAATATTGCGGGACGTAATATCGACGTAATATTGCGGGGCGTAACATTAGGCATGAAAATTGGTAGGAATTGGGAAAATATTGAAGATACCTAGGAAATGGAAAGTTTGATTTTTAGCGACGAATTGTATATTTGAGTTAGTAAGGCTATGCGTAGAATATATCTTCAAGAAAATTTCGGGTCCGGGCACATGGGACCGAGGGCATTTTGGTGATTTCACTGAGCAGGGTTGGGAAAGTATATAATTTGAATTAGTTGTAAGTATTAGGATGAATTTTTATTTCTTTGCCGTTATGTGGTAGTTTTGGGGCGATTTGCGTCCATTGGAGTCGTCGGAAGGGCTTGGAAGCCGGTATTGGAATTTCGGAGCGAGGTAAGTCTCCTCCTAAATTTGTGAGGGGGAATCGTCCCCCTAGGTGAATTAATTAAGTATATGCTATTATCTTCGGGGGATACGTACGCACGAGGTGACGGGAGTCCGTGCGTAGCTACTATTATGCCATATCCGGGTAGCTTAGGACCCACTAGCATTTCTTACCTGTTGTACCTGTGATCTTGTCTGTGATATTAGACTGCTAATATAATTGAAATTGTAATTTAATGACTAAGGAAGATTAGAGTTTATTTTCTAAATCATCAAAAAAGAGAACTTATTTCCTTCGCGGGGAATTTTATTTCCGAATAATATTGTATTATTAAATGTTTTATAAAACTCGGCAAGTGAATTTCGAAAAAGGGATTTAAATACTATTTGTGGTTTTTAAAAGAGAAATTAGTCATTTACTTGAGTATTTGTGTTCCCGATATATTCGGGGTAGATTGTTGATTGTGCATGTCTGCATGTGACCGCTTCGCAATTTATATTCCGCGAGTGGAGTGTTATTTCCCCTACTCTCATGGGAGCGGGCCGTACGCCTAGGCAGATTTAGAATGCACTTTTGGTACGGGCCATTCGATCCTCGGTAGTGCATAGATATGATTATTATACTGAGAAGTGCACTTATGGGACGGGCCGTTCGATCCTCGGTAGTGCACATATAGGATTATTATATTGAGAGATGCACTTTTGGTACGGGCCGTTCGATCCTCGGCAGTGCATAGACATGAGTAGTTTATTAAGAGGTGCACTTTTGGTACGGGCCGTTCGATCCTCGGCAGTGCATAGACATGAGTAGTTTATTAAGAGGTGCACTTTTGGTACGGGCCGTTCGATCCTCGACAGTGCACAAAGTGATTATTATGACGGCTCAAGCCAGTTGTCCTTATCCCGTATGTGCATGTTAAATTGCTAAATGTTTTTCTTCATGATTTTGAAGTGATAAAGTAATTGGGGGGAATAAAGAAGAAATTGTTTATTTATGATATTTTGGAAAATAATGAGAAAGTGGTATCCAGTTTTTTATTTCCAGCATTTACTTGGATTTCAGTGCCTCATATATATGTTGTTTTACTGCCTTTCACGCCTGTCGTGTTCATCTTACACTGTCAATTAATTTGCTAGCCCTTAGTGAGTGTCTAATTCGACCTCTCGTCACTACCTCTCTGAGGTTAGGCGGGCGACTTACTTAGTACACGTTATTTTTGTACTCATGCTACACTTGCTGTGCATTTTATTGCACATGTACTTTTATAGCAATTTGGAGGATTCGGAGACTTAGGCGAGCTGCATCATCCAGAGGCGATCCGCAGCTGATAGAGTCTCTCGCGTACTGTATTTATTTGTATTTTAAATTTCCTTGTCCAATTTGTATTTTGGACAGGATTTGTGATGATTATATAAATTCTTAGAAATTGCTCATGTACTTGTGACACCGGGTTCTAGGACGTGTTGAGTTATATTTTTTAAAGGGTAATATTTAAACCATTGTTTTACTTCACAAAATTTTATTTAGTTAATATGTAATAAAGTGAAAGGAAATGTTTTCATAAATGTTAAAATCGGAAAGTTATTTCAATTAATTAATGTTTTGGCTTGCCTGACACTGATGTCCGGCGCCATCATGACCTTGGAGATTTTGGGTCGTGACATTAATAGTGCATGGAAACCTGAGTTTTGCGGACACCAGGTAATGTTGACCGGTTTCCGACACCAAAACGGCTCCGATACCGACTCCCTTGAAATTTGCAGCCCCGTCGAAGAACATTCTCCACCCATTGTAGGTTTCATCAATATCCTTTCCTACGAATGACACTTCTTCATCAGGAAAATACGTTTTCAGTGGTTCGTATTCTCCTCCTATAGGATTTTCCGCAAGATGATCTGCTAATGCATGTCCCTTGACTGCTTTTCGAGTTACATAGATGATGTCAAATTCACTCAACAATATTTTCCATTTGGCCATCTTTCCTCTAGGAATAGGCTTCTGGAAGATGTACTTCAAAGGATCCATCCTTGAAATGAGATATGTGGTATAAGCACAGAAGTAGTGCATTAACTTCTGGGCTATCCATGTCAGGGAACAGAAAGTACGTTCCAATGGAGAGTACCGTGCTTCGTAAGGTGTGAACTTTTTACTCAGATAATATATGGCTTGTTCTTTTCTTCCCGTCTTGTCATGTTGTCCCAAGACACAACTGAAAGCCCCATCTAGTACAGAAAGGTAGAGTAGCAGTGGTCTACCAGGCTCTGGCAGGACTAGGACTGGTGGTGTGAACAAGTATTCTTTGATTTGTCAAAAGCTTTTTGGCAATCTTCAGTCCAACTGGTTGCGACATCCTTCTTCAGCATTTTGAAAATCGGCTCACATATTACAGTTGATTGTGCTATGAAGCCGCTGATATAGTTGAGATGTCCCGAGAAACTCATCATGTCCTTTTTGTTCTTTGGCGGTGGTAAGTACTAGATAGACTTGACCTTATGGGTCTAACTAAATTCCTCGGCGGCTGACGATGAATCCTAACAATTTTTCGGCAGGAACTCCAAAGGCACATTTTGCGGGATTCAGTTTCAAATTATACCTTCGCAGCCGGTCAAAGAACTTTCTTAAATCTATTATGTGATCTGCAGCCTTCTTGGATTTAATGATGATATTTTCCACATATACTTCTATCTCCTTGTGTATCATGTCATGAAAAATGGTTGTCATAGCCCTCATGTAGGTGGACCCAGCATTCTTTAAGCCAAACGACATCATTTTGTAACAGAACACTCCCCATGGCGTGATGAAAGTTGTTTTCTCTGCATCTTCTTCATCCATCCAAATTTGATGATAACCCACGAAGCAATCAACAAAGGATTAGAGTTCATGTTTGGCGCAATTATCGATCAGTATGTGTATATTTGGTAGTGGGAAATCATCTTTGGGACTTGCTCTATTTAAATCCCGATAGTCAACACACACCCTGACCTTCCCGTCTTTCTTCGGAACCGGCACAATGTTGGCCAACCAAGTTGGATATTCAACTACCCTGAGGAAGTTAACTTTAATTTGCTTGGTGACTTCTTCCTTGAGTTTTAGACTCATGTTTGGCTTGAACTTCTTGAGTTTCTGCTTTACTGGTGGACACATTGGATTGGTAGGTAGATTATGAGCTACTATGGATGTGCTCAATCCGGTCATATCGTCATACGACCATGCGAAAATATCTTCATTATCTTTTAGGAAATGAGTGTACTCTTCATTATCTGATGGTGACAAGTGAATGCTTATGCGAGTCTCTTTGACTGTTACGAAATCTCCGAAGTTGACTATATCAGTTTTGTCTAGATTGGACTTAGGCTTGTTCTCGAAATTCTCGACCTCTCTGACAATTTCCTCAGGTATCATATCTTATTCTTCTATTTCTTTCGAGTCAATGTCTTTATGTTGCGTTATCTCATTGCATATCACAGTGTTGGTTCATCAAGATAAGAAATAGTAATGTTGTAGAGAGAAAGATATAGAAGATAGTAATAATAAAACCTCAAGCCATTGATAAACATTAAAATGTCAAACAAAGTGATTTTTAATGACTCAAACAATGTTTTCAAAAATGAAATAGTGAAATATTTTAAAACAAAATGCTCAAGAAGAATTGTTTTCAAAAGTAAATGACGCTAGTAGCCAGGCTACCCCGGGACTCGTCGGGCCCTTGATGGTGTGGCTTTCCAATTTCTGAGAACGGCTCCTTTCTCCAATGTCTGGATGACGAGGCCTTCTTCCTCCTCCTCCTCAACTATTACACTGCAATCAACGTCTTCCTCTTCTAGAAATAAATTACTCAAACCAGGTAGCACTTCATCCTCTTCGGATCCTTATATCATATCAGCATGATGGAAGGATTGGCTTAGATGCGGTATTGGTTGTTCAAGGAGGTAATAAGGACCGCGCCATGGTGGCGACCAATTATGATACTCATACCAGGTGTACTGATATCTAAATCCAAAGGTCGTGCCATGACGTTTTAGTTGTACTGGTTTGGAAATACCTTGGAGATTCTTCCCGAGACCTTTACCGGGTTCATACCCTGCCCATGCTAGTATGCTCTCTATTTGGATGCTCCACCACTATGAACATCAACTAGGGAGTGGAGACCCTATGTTGGAAAAGAGACTAGGGAGTGGACACCCTATGTCTATAAATCATCAACTAGGGAGTGGAGACCCTATGTTGGAAAAGAGACTAGGTAATGGAGACCCTATGTCTAAAATAAACAACTACTAGGGAGTGGAGACCCTATGTGTAAAATAACTTCAATTAGGGAGTGGAGAACTATGTTGGAAAAGCGACTAGGGAGTGGAGACCCTTTGTCTAAAATAAACATCAACTAGGGAGTGGAGACCCTATGTTGGAAAAGAGACTAGGGAGTGGAGACCCTATGACTAAAATAACTTCAACTAGGGAATGGAGACACTATATTGGAAAAGAGACTAGGGAGTGGAGACCCTATGTAACTACAGAGTGGAGCCCCTATGTTTGAAAAGAGATTAGGGAGTGGAGACCCTATGTCTAAAATAACTTCAACTAGGGAGTGGAGACCCTATGTTGGAAAAAAAACTAGGGAGTGGAGACCCTATGTCTAAAATAAACATCAACTAGGCAGTGGAGACCCTATGTTGGAAAAGAGACTAGGGAGTGGAGACCCTATGTCTAAAATAATCATCGACTAGGGAGTGGAGACCCTATGTTAAAAAAGCGACTCAGGAGTGGAGACCCTATGTCTATAAATCATCAACTAGGGAGTGGAGACCCTATGTTAGAAAACAGACTAGGGAATGGAGACCTTATGTCTAAAATAAACATCAACTAGGGAGTGGAGAACCTATGTGTAAAATAACTTCAACTAGGGAGTTGAGACCCTATGTCTAAAATAACTTCAACTAGGGAGTGGAGACCCTATGTTGGAAACGAGACTAGGGAGTGGAGACCCTATGTCTAAAACTCATCATCTAGGGAGTGGAGACCCTATGTTGGAAAAGAGACTAGGGAGTGGAGACCTTATGTCTAAAATAACTTAAACTAGGGAGTGGAGACCCTATGTTGGAAAAGAGACTAGGGAGTGAAGACCCTATGTCTAAATAAACATCAACTAGGCAGTCGAGACCCTATGTTAGAAAAGAGACTAGGGAGTGGAGACCCTATGTTAGAAAATAGACTAGGGAGTGGAGACCCTATGTCAAAAATGATCATCAACTAGGGAGTGGAGACCTTATGTTTGAAAAGCAACTATGGAGTGGAGACCCTATGTCTACAAATCATCAACTAGGGAGTGAATACCCTATGTTGGAAAACATACTAGGGAATGAAGACCCTATGTCTAAAATAAACATCAACTAGGGAGTGGAGACTCTATGCGTAAAATAACTTCAACTAGAGAGTGGAGACCCTATGTTGGAAAAGCGACTAGGGAATGGAGACCCTATGTCTAAAATAAACATCAACTAGGGAGTGGAGACCCTATGTTGGAAAAGAGACTAGGGAGTGGAGACCCTATGTCTAAAATAACTTCAACTAGGGAATGGAGACCCTATGTTGGAAAAGATACTAGGGAGTGAAGACCCTATGTCTAAAAATGTCACAACCCAAATTCTAACCCAGGTCGTGATGGCGCCTATTGTGATACAAACTCAAGCCTATTCCCTAAATATTTCTATTAATTTGATCATAGGAACTTAATAAAACCTTTCCAATATTTGAATTTATCATAAACTAAACCAACTCAAAATACCAATATAGAAAATACGAAAACGAGCCCCAACCATCGGGGTGTCACCAAGTCATGAGCGTCTAAATCTAAAAACTATTATACGAACTGTCTGACTATCAATAAAACCCAAAAAGAGGAATAAGAGATAAAAGGAGTAACAAGGTCCTGCAGACGCTAGCAGCTACCTTGCAGTCTCCAAAGATAGCCGGTATTAACTCAATGATCGTCGCGCTCTAACTCACCTGGATCTCCACATAAAGTGCAGGGTGTAGTATGAGTACACCGACTCAGTAGTAATAGAAATAACTAAGGAACTGAGTAGTAGTGACGAGCTAATCAAAACAATCCAATTATTTCTTTTCAAAGTTCAAGAATAAACAGGAGTAAGCAGGTAATTTCCTTAAATCAGCAAATGCTACAAAGAAATTAACAGGTAAATGCAACAACAACAAAAGTAAATGAAACCTCTCAGCAATTTCACTCCTTCACTCAGCTCTCAATGCACACTCTCAATAGGTACCTGCGCTCCTTGGGGGTCTACAGACTCCGGAGGGGCTCCTTCAGTCCAAGCGCTATGCACGGACAACTCACGTGTTGCACGAACAACTCACATGCCATAATATCAATCTCTGGATCTGCACAGAGATTTCACGTGCTACACGGACAACTCATGTGCTATGGTATTAATACCTGGATCCGCACGGACAACTCACGTGCTACACGGACAACTTACATGCTATGGTATCAATACCTAGAACCGCACAGACAACTCACGTACTATAATATCAAATATCTCACAACAGGCTGTCGGTCTTACTCAGTCATGTACCTCTCTAGCCTCACATCTTTCAACAAATAAAGGGAACACAACCCAAATCAAGTATTACAGCGTATCAACAAGATAATAGAGACTGAGGTAAACATATACAATAATTTCTATGACTAAGTGAAAATAATGTGAGCATGAATAAAGCCTAAGAATGATCTCTACCATGAATGCAGTCAAGTTCATCAACATGTAAATACATAACACGGATAATGGCCATTAGGCCTCACAGCCTCACGGGATGGACCAAGTTTCAATCCCTCGCATTATACACCGATACGCTCATGACCTAGCGTGGGTATCACCTCCAAACAGCCATATGATATCAAATTCTCCGGGTTCATACCCTCAAAACCAGAGTTAAAACTGTTACTTACCTTAACAACGAAAAATCCTACTCCAGGATGCCCTCGTATTTGGACTAGGTCTCCAAAAGCTCCGTATCTATCCATAATCAGTATATTATCAACAATACATCCTAGGGGAATGAATTCCATATGAAAATTATCAATTTAGATAAAAAAATCCCAAAAATTTGCCAAACCCGGCCCCCTGGCCCATGTCTCAAAATGCCATAAAATTCACAAAACTAAGGAACCCATTCACTCACGAGTCCAACCATCCCAAATTTATCAAAATCTTACTTCGAATCGATGTTCAACTCTCAAAACCCATTTAATGAAGTTTCTACAAATTTCCCCAATTTTCATCCCCAATTCTCTAATCAAATGATGAATTCAATGTTATAATCATGTGTTTTAACCAAAACTGGGTTAGAATCACTTACCCCAATGAATCCCATGAAAAACCTTCAAAAATCGCAAATGCCCGAGCTCGCTAGGTCAAAATATGAAAATAAAACCCTGAATCTCGTATTTATAGTGCACCCCTCGTATTCCAATTTCGCTGACCGCCAAAAAAAATTATCGCACCCGCGCTAGTCTCATCGCGGTCCGTGAAAGTCTTCAACTTTTGCGGTCGCGACCAAATTTCCTCTGTCTGCGTCAGCCTTCACTGCTGACCGCGAAACTTTACCGCCCCTGCAAAGACCCACCGCTGATCGCAAAATTCAGGCGCGGTCCGCGTTTCCAATTTCAGAGAACAACCCCTGAAACACCAACAAACTCATCTCAGCAACACCATCACCTGTTTTTAACAACTAACTCACCTGCTAACCATCCGAAACACACTCGAGGCACTCATGACCTCAACCAAGCACACCAACATATCCCATAACATCATTCAACTTAATCCAGCCTACAAATCACTTGACATAACACCAAACATCAAATCAAGTCTCGGATTCAAGCCTGGGAACTCCAAACTCCTAAATTCCACAAATGACTCCGGAACCAATCAAACCTTGTCCGAATATCCTCAAATTTTGCACACACGTCAAACATGACACCACAATTCCATTCCATCTTTCGGAATTTCATTTCGGCCCTGTTATCAAATTTCCCTCTACGGACCAAAAATCACCAAACTACTAATTTTGCCAATTCAAGCCTAACTCTACCCCGGACTACCAAATCACATCCCGAATCCAAACCAACCAATCTGGATACCATACATTACAACTGAACATCAGCTAAAGAAGTAGAAATGAGGGAAATGGGCTAAAACTCTCTGAACGACTAGCCGAGTCGTTACATCCTCCCCTTCTTAAACAAATGTTCGTCCTCAAACGAGTCTAGAAACATACCTGGAGTCTCAAATAGGTGTAGATATCTGCTCGGCATCTCCCACTCGGTCTCCCAAGTGGCCTCCTCCGCAAGCTGGACTTTCCACTGCACTTTCACTGAAGCTATATCCTTAGACCTCAACCTTCAGACCTGCCGATCCAAAGTAGTCACTGGCTCCACTTCATAAGTCATATCACCCTCCAACTGAATCGTGCTGAAGTCCAAAACATGGGACGGGTCCCCAACATACTTCCGAAGCATGGAAACATGAAACACCGGATGCACACTCGACAATCTAGGTGGAAAGGCAAGCTCATAGTCCAGCCCCGATATTCCAAAGTACCTCAAATGGACCAATAAACCGAGGGCTCAACTTTCCCTTCTTCCCAAATCTCATAACACCTTTCATAGGTGAAACCTTTAGCAATACCTTCTCCCCGACCATGTAAGATACATCACGAACCTTCCTGTCCGCATAGCTCTTCTACCTAGACTGCACCGTGCGAAGCTGCTCCTGAATCAATTTCACCTTATCTAAAGCATCCTATACCAAATTTGTATCCAAGAGTCTAGCCTCACCCGGATCAAACCAACCAACCGGAGATCTACACCTCCTCCTATAAGAATCCTTGTACAGAGCTATTTGAATACTTGATTGATAACTATTATTATATGCAAACTTCGCTAGTGGCAGAAACTGGTCCCATGAACCCCCAAAACTAATGACACAAGCGCACAACATGTCCTCCAATATCTTAATAGTGCGCTCGGACTGCCCGTCCTTCTGAGGGTGAAAAGTTGTGCTCAGCTCAACATGAGTATCTAATCCTCGATGCACGACCCTCCAAAACTAAGATGTAAACTGAGTAACTCTATCTGAAATGATGGAAACCGGGACCCCGTGCAAGCGAACAACCTCTCAGATATAAATCTTAGCTAACCGCTCTGAAGTGTAGGTAGTACAAACAGGAATGAAGTGTGTAGACTTGGTCAGTCGATCCATAATAACCCAAATAGCATCGAACTTCCGCAAAGTCTGTGGAAGCCCAACTACAAAGTCCATGGTGATCCGCTCCCACTTCCACTCTGGAATATCTAATCTCTAAAGCAAGCCACCCAACCTCTGGTGCTCATACTTAACCTACTGACAGTTGAGACACCGAGCCACAAACCCAACAATATCTTTTTTCATCCACCTCCACCAATAGTGCTGTCTCAAATCCTGGTACATCTTCGTGGCACCCGGATGGATTGAATACCGTGAGTTGTGGGCCTCCTCAAGAATCAACTCCCGGAGTCCGTCTACATAAGGTAAACTTATCCGGCCCTGCATCCTCATCACACCGTCATCATCAATATTCACATCCCTAGCATCACCTCACAGACTCTGTCCTGAAGAGCAAGCAAGTGCGGGTCATCATACTGATGCTCCCGAATACGGTCATAAAGAGAACACCAGGAGGCTACGCAATCCAATACCCCACTAGGCTCCAAAAGATCTAATCTCACAAGCTGGCCCGCTAAGGCTTGAACATCCAATGCTAAAGGTCTCTCTGCTATCGGAAGATAAGCTAAACTCCCCAAATCTCTTCCAGACGACTCAGAGTATCGACCACCACATTGGCCTTCCCCGGATGGTATAGAATAGTGATATCATAATCTTTAAGAAGCTCCAACCATCTCCGATGATGCAAATTAAGATCCCTCTGTTTGAATAGATGTTGCAGACTCCGGTGATTAGTAAAAATCTCACAATGAACCCCATACAGATAATGACGTCAAATCTTCAAGGCGTGAATAATGTCTGCCAACTCAAGATCATGCACTGGATAATTATTCTCATGGGTCTTCAACTGACGCGAGGAATATGCAATCACCCTACCCTCCTGCATCAAAACACAACCAATGCCTATCCTCGAGGCATCACAATACACGGTATAAGAATCTGAAGCTTATGGTAGAACTAACACTGGAGTTGTGGTCAAAGCAGCCTTGAGCTTCTGAAATCTCTCCTCACAGTCGTCCGACCACCTGAATGGAGCACCCTTCTGGGTCAACTTGGTCAAGGGCGATGCAATCGATGAAAATCCTTCTACAAAGCGACGGTAATATCCTGCCAAACCAAGGAAACTCGTGATCTCTGTAGCTGAGGACAGTCTAGGCCAACTCTGCACCACCTATATCTTCTTTGGATCCACCTGAATACCATCACTGGACACCACGTGCCCATAGAAAGCTATTGAACTAAGCAAAAAGTCACACTTGGAGAATTTGGCATAAAGCTTCTCCTCCCTCAATCTCTGCAATTCAATCCTCAAATGTTGGGCATGCTTCTCCTGGCTACGAGAGTATACCAGGATGTCATCAATGAACACAATAACGAAAGAAACTAAATATGGCTGGAATACACTGTTCATCAAATGCATGAATGCCGATGGGGCATTAGTCAGCCCAAAAGACATCACTAAGAACTCATAATGGCCATAACGGGTCTTGAAAGCCGTCTTAAGAATAATCGAATCCCGAGACAAGGGTTACTTGTTCTTCACTGAGACCTTGTTCAGCTGCCTGTAGTCAATACACATTCTCATGGACCCATTCTTCTTCTTCACAAATAGAACTGGTGCACCCCGAGGTGACACACTAGGCTGAATAAACCCTTTTTCTAGGAGTTCCTGAATTTGTTCTTTCAACTCTGCTGGTGCCATATGATATGGAAAAATAGAAATAGGCTAAGTGCCTGGCAACACATCAATACCAAAGTCAATGTCCATGTCAGGCGGCATGCCCGACAGGTCTACAGGAAACACGTTCGAAAAATCATGGACCACTGGAACAGAATCAATAGTGGGAGTCTCTGAACTAACATCCCTCACAAAATCCAGATAAGATAGGAAACCCTTCTCGACCATATGTTGAGCCTTCAAATACGAGATCACCCTACTCGTCATATAATCTATAGAACCAATCCACTCTACCCTCAGAAATCCCGGCATCGCTAAGGTCATGGTCGTAGCGTGACAATCCTGAACAACATGACATGGAGATAGCCAATCCATGCCCAATATCACATCAAAATCAACCATGCTAAGCAACAACAAATCCACTCGAGTCTCCATACCTCCAATAGACACCACACATGACCGATACGCGCGGTCCACAACAATAGTATCGCCCATAGGGGTAGATACATGAACATGTGTAACTAGTAACTCACGGAGCATATCCAGAAAATGAGCAAAGTATGATGAAACATATGAATATGTGGAACGAGGGTCAAATAATAGAGAGGAATCTCTGTGATAGACGGGGACAATATTGGTGATCACAACATCTGATGTAATAGCATCTGGACAAGCTGGGAGGGCATAGAGACGGGCCTGACCACCCCTTGCTCTGCCTCCCCCTCTCGGGTGACCCCTAGTTGCCTGGGCTCCGCCCCTATCTAGCTGAGCTCCATCCCTAGCTGGCTGAGCGGGTGGTGAAGTAATTGGTGTCGGTGCCGTTGGCCGAGTACTCCATTGTGGAGTCCCTTCTGACAGTCTAGGTCAATATCTCATAATATGGCCAAAATCCCCACACTCGAAACAACCCCTAAGATGATATTGTTGCTCCTGATGTCCAAAAGAACTACCCGATGATACCTGAACGGACGGGGAATGATGAGAACCTTGCGGTGGCAGTGCACTAAATGATGACTGACCCTACTGATGACTGTGAGAACCAGGGCCAGATGATGCACCACGGTGAAATGGACGAGCTGACTGAGCAGGCCGGAACGGACGACCTTTGCCCTGCTGAAACTGACCCCCATAAGGAGTACCACTGAATACACCTGGTCCAAGAGGCCTATTAGCCTCCCTCTCAACCCTCTCCTGACCACGAACCATCTCAATATGTCGAGCTATGTCGACAACTTCATAAAAGGTAGCACCAGATACTCTCTCTCTGGTCATAAGCAATCGAACCTAAAAACTGAGGCCATTTATAAACCTCCTGATCCTCTCTCGGTCTGTAGGAACCAACCAGACCGCATGGCGAGCCAACTCGGAGAACCGCATATCATGTTGGGTAACAGACAACTCACCCCGGCGAAGCTACTCAAACTGCCTGCGCATCTCCTCTCTGCGGGGTTCAGGTATTAACTTTTCCAGAAAGAGAATGGAGAACTATTGCCAAGTAAAGGGCGTTGAGCCAACCGGCCTACGCCTCTCTTAAGCCTCCCACCAACTAAGTACAACCCTAGAGAACTAGAAATTAGTGAATGAGACACCACTGGTCTCCAGAATACCTGCGTTCCAAAGCATCCTATGACACTTGTCCAAGAAACCTTGTGCATCCTCACCCTCAGCACCACTAAATGACGGAGGATGGAGCCTCCCAAACCTCTCTAATCTGTGCTGCTCATCCTCTGGCATCACTAGAGCTACATAGTCCTGAGAAGCTGAATCGGTTGGGCTGGAGGTGCCCCCAGTGTTTGATGTCCCTGAATAACCTGCTCAGGTGTGCGGGCGGTGGGAGTCTGAGTGCCTCCCCTGGCCTGAGAAGTAGTTGCGTCCGTAGTAACTGAAGTCGCCTGAGCAAGGACCGTATATACTGATAGAATCTGGGCCACGGCCCCTGAAGGCCTGGAATAACAATAGGCATAGGTGGTGCCTGAGCTGGTCCTGCCGGAGCCTCTATCTCCGGGACCTGATCCTGAGCGGGGACAACTGGGGGATTTGTGGGTGCTGCCCCAACTATTGCTGGCGATGTCTCCGCCCCTACCATGGCCTCAGCCTCTCGCAGCCCGAGCTAGTGGCTGTCCCTCTTAACCGGTAGCATGAGTCCTCACCATCTGTGAGAGAATGAAATAACAGATGTCCCCGTACCGATACACAAGACTCTACTAAACCCGCTCATGACTCGTGAGACCTATGTAACCTAGGCTCTGATACCAACTTGTCACGACCCAACTTCTCACCCAGATCGTGATGGCGCCTATCGTGATACAAGGCAAGCCTATTTCCCTAAATATTTATATTAATTTGATCATAAGAACTTAATAAAAACCTTTCCAATATTTGAATTTCTCATAAACTAAACCAGCTCTAAAACCAATATAGAAAATACAGAAATGAGCCCCAACTATCGGGGTGTCACCAAGTCATGAGCGTCTAAATCCATAAACTAATATACGAACTATCTGACTGCCAATAAAACCCTAAAAGAGGAATAGGATATAAAAGGAGTAACAAGGTCCTGCGGACGTTAGCAGCTACCTTGCAGTCTCTAAAGATAGTCATCCTGAACTCAACGATCGCCTTGCTCTAACTCACCTGGATCTGCACATAAAGTGCAGGGTGTAGTAGGAGTACAACCGACTCAGTAGTAATAGAAATAACTAAGGAACTGAGTAGCAATGACGAGCTAAGCAAAACAATCCGATTATTTCTTTTCACAATTCAAGAATAAACAGGAGTAAGCAGGTAATTTCCATAAATCAGCAAATGCTACAAAGCAATTAATAGGTAAATGCAATAACAACAAAAGTAAATGAAACCTCTCAGTAATGTCACTCCATCACTCAGCCCTCAATATATACTCTCAATACATGCGGTCACTGGTGGTGTACAGACTCTAGAGGGCTCCTATATCCCAAGCGCTATGCACGGAAAACTCACGTGCCATAATATCGATCTCTGGATCCGCACGGACAACTCACGTGCTATGGTATCAATACCTGGATCCGCACGGTCAAATCACGTGCCATAATATAAATCTCTAGATCAGCACAGACAACTTACGTGCTACACGGACAACTCACGTGCTATGGTATCAATACCTAGATCCACACGGAGAACTCACGTGCTATAATATCAACTATCTCACAACAAGCCCTCGGTATTACCCAGTCATGTACCTCTCTAGCCTCACAGCTTTCAAGAAATAAAAGGAACACAACCCAAATCAAGTATTACAGTGTATCAATAAGATAATAGATATTGAGGTAAATATGTACACTAATTTCTATGATCGAGTGCAAATAATGTGAGCATGAATAAAGCCTAAGCATGATCTCTAACATGAAGGCATTCAAGTTCATCAACATGTAAATACATAAACACGGATAATGGCCATTAGGCCTCGCGAGACGGACCAAGTCTCAATCACTCGCGGTATACATTCACACGCCCGTCACCTAGAATGGGTATCACCTCCAAACAGTCACATGATATCATATTCTCCGGTTCATACCCTCAAAGATATAGTTAAAACTGTTACTTACCTTAACTGCAAAAAATGCTACTCTAGAATGCCCTCGTCTCTGCACTCGGTCTCCAAAAGCTCTGAATCTATCCATAATCAGTATATTATCAACAATACATGCTAGGGGAATGAATCCCACATGTAAATTATCAATTTAGATAAAAAATCCCAAAAGTTTGCCAAACCCAGCCCCCGGGCCCACATCTCAAAATCCCATAAAATTCACAAAACTAAGAAACCCATTCACTCACGTGTCCAACCATACCAAATTTATCAAAATATGACTTCGAATCGATGTTCAACTCTCAAAACCCATTTAATGAAGTTTCCACAAATTTCCCCAATTTTCATCCCCAATTCTCTTATCAAATGATGAATTCAATGTTATAATCATGTGTTTTAACTAAAATTGAGTTAGAATCACTTACCCCGATGAATCCCTTGAAAAACCTTCAAAAAATCGCCAATATCGCATTTATAGTGCACCCCTTGTATTCTAATTTCGCTGACAGCCAAAAAAATACCGCCCCGGCGCTCGCCTCACCGCGGTGCACGGAATTCCCATCGCGACTGTGAAAGTCTTCACCTCTTGCAGTCGCGACCAAATTTTTGATGTCCGCGTGAGCCTTCACCGCTAACCGCGGAAATTTACCGCCCCCATGAAAACCCACTGTTGACCACGAATTTTCGGTGCGGTCCGTATTTCCAACTTCAGAGAACAACCCTTGAAACACCAACAAACTCACCTTACCAACTCCAGCACCTGTTTTTAACAACGAAATCACCTGCTAACCATCCAAAACACACCCGAGGCACTCGAGATCTCAACCAAGCACACAACCACGTCCCATAACATCATTCAAATTAATCAAGCCTACAAATCACTTGAAACAACACCAAACATCAAATCAAATCTCAGATTCAAGCCTAGGAACTCCAAACTCCTAAATTCCACAAATGACTCCGGAACTAATCAAACCTCGTCCGAATATCCTAAAATTCTGCACATACGTCAAACATGACACCACGAATCCATTCCATCTTCCGAAATTCAATTCTGGCGTCGTTATCAAATTTTTCTCTACTGACCGGAAATCACCAAATTACTAATTTCGCCAATTCAAGCCTAACTCTACACCGGACTCCCAAATCACATCCCGAATCCAAACCAACCAATCTGATACCATACATTACAGCTGAACATCACCTAAGGAAGTAGAAATAAGGGAAATGGGTTGAAACTCTCCGAACGACCAGCCGGGTCGTTACAAAAAATCATCAACTAGGGAGTGAAGACCCTATGTTGGAAAAGCATACTAGGGAGTGGAGACTGTATGTCTATAAAATATCAACTAAGGAGTGGAGACCTATGTTGGAAAATGCAGCTAGGGATTGGAGACCCTATACTATCATGATTTCGAACTTTCTTCCTTTTCTTATTTTTTTATTCTTTTTTTTTCTTTTTCCTTTTGAGATAATGAGTAAAATGTCGGAAAGAACTCGGAGAAAACTTTCATTTTTAAGTTGTTGATGTTGCACATCTATTTTAGTCTCCACGCAGTTTCTTTTTGGTTGCACCCGCTTTTTGCAAGGTTACTTTTGGATTGCACTTGTTTCTTGCAAGGTTTCTTTGGATTGCACCTATTTCCTGTGGTTCAAACAACGAACAATTGTCAGTTTGAAACAGTGGTTGGTTTCGCGGCCTTGATTGTTTCAGTCACTTGATCTCGGCCTGGTTCCTTTGATGATACTTTCAACTGCAACTTGTTGTTTCTTGAAGACCGATTTCATTTATGACCCTGGAGAACCTTTGGCTTTTCCATACTTTTCCATGACGGATGGTCGCGTGGGACTCAACCTTTTTTCAACTTTATTTTTCCTTTATAGGCCTTTCACTTCTAACTTATTTTTCTTCCAATTTTAATCTCAGAGCATTTGGGGTATCTTGGATTTTCAAACCTTGGCAGGACGGTTAGCCACGTGGGACTCAACCTTTTCAGATTCATTTCCTCCCTTGTAGGCATGTCAATTTGATTTCCTTCTTTCGAGAGTTTTCAATATCAAAACATCAGCCACCATGGCCAGTCGAAGTCGAATTGGGTGCCCCTACCGAGGATGGGTGCCTTTATGCATATTAGTTTGTATCAAATGAGAGCCCTGTAAATCAGCCTTTCCATCTTTTCTCCCCCTTAGTTTTGGAGCAGAGTTAGACCGAAAAAGATTCAAAGAAAAACAACAATAGAGTGGATAATGAATTAGACACTGGCAGCTACCTTGCAGTCTCCAAAGATAAACGGCCTGAACTCAACGATCGCCGAGCTCTAACTCACCTGGATCTGCACATAAAGTTCAGGGTGTAGTATGAGTACAACCGACTTAGTAGTAACAGAAATAACTAAGGAACTGAGCAGTAAAATAGTCCAATTATCTATTTTCACAATTTAAAAATAAATAAATATAAATAAATAAATATATTCAAAAACTCAGTAAAGTCTACAAAAACATTTAACAGATAAATGCAACAACAACAAAAGTAAATGCAACCTCACAACAATGTCACTACATCACTCGCACTTAGCACTCAACACTCAACACTCTGCGCTCACTGGGGGTGTGTACAAACTCCGGAGGGGCTCCCAAAGCCCAAGCGCTAAGCTCGGACAACTCACATGCTATCATATCAATAGCTGGATCCACACGATCAATTCATGTGCTATGCAGATAACTCACACGCAATGGTATAAATACCTAGACCCGCACGGTCATCTCACGTGCTACACGGACAACATACGCATTATGGTATTAATATCCTCACAACCAGGCCCTCGGCCTCACTCAATCATTTACCTCACTAGCGTCACCATCATCAACAAATAAAGTGACATAGCCCATATCAAGTATCACAGCATATTAGAAAATAATAGAGACTGAGTAAACATGTACAATAATTTCTATGACTGAGTACAAATAATGTGAGCATGAATAAATCCTAAGTGTGATCTCTAACATAAAGGCAAACAAGTGCAACAACAAGTAAATACATAAACACAAATAATGGCTATTAGGCCTCAAGCCTCACGGGACAGACCAAGTCTCAATCCCTCGAGGTGTACACCCACACGCCCATCACCTAGCGTGGGTATCACCTCCAAGCAGTCACATGATATCAAATTCTCCGGGTTTATACCCTCAAATCCAGAGTTAAAACGGTTACTTGCTTTAACAACGTAAAATCCTACTCTAGGATGCCCTCATCTCTAGACTCGGTCTCCAAAAGCTCTGAATCTAACCATAATTAGATTAATATCATCAACATAGGCTAACGAATCGAATTCCACAATAAAAACTACAAAATATGCAAAAAATCCGAAATCAGCCAAAACCCAGCCCCCGATCCCACATCTTGAAATCAGTAAAAAATGGCAGAATCAAAACCCTCGTCCTCTCCCGAGTCTAACCATATAAAATTTACAAAAATCGGACTCCGTTTGGCCCCTCAAATCCCTACGTAAAACTCTCCAAAACTCAAGTCGTAACTCCCTCAATTGCACATTAAATCATCAATCAAATACCAAAAACGAAGATGGATTCATGAAATATAACTAAAACCGAGTAGAAAACACTTACCCCAATTCATATCCCGAGACAAGGGTTACTTGTTCTTCACTGAGACCTTGTTCAGTTGCCTGTAGTCAATACACATTCTCACGGACCCATTCTTCTTCTTCACAAATAGAACTGGTGCACCCCGAGGTGACACACTAGGCTGAATAAACCCCTTTTCTAGGAGTTCCTGAATTTGTTCTTTCAACTCTGCTGGTGCCATATGATATGGAAAAATAGAAATAGGTTAAGTGCCTGGCACCACATCAATACCAAAGTCAATGTCCATGTCAGGCGGCATGCCCGACAGGTCTACAGGAAACACGTCCGAAAAATCATGGACCACTGGAACAGAATCAATAGTGGGAGTCTCTGACCTAACATCCCTCACAAAATCCAGATAAGATAGGAAACCCTTCTCGACCATACGTTGAGCCTTCAAATACGAGATCACCCTACTCGTCATATAATCTATAGAACCAATCCACTCTACCCTCAGAAATCCCGGCATCGCTAAGGTCATGGTCTTAGCGTGACAATCCAGAACAGCATGACATGGAGATAGCCAATCCATGCCCAATATCACATCAAAATCAACCATGCTAAGCAACAACAAATCCACTCGAGTCTCCATACCTCCAATAGACACCACACATGACCGATACGCACGGTCCACAACAATAGTATCGCCCATAAGGGTAGATACATGAACATGTGTAACTAGTAACTCACGGAGCATATCCAGAAAATGAGCAAAGTATGATGAAACATATGAATATGTGGAACGAGGGTCAAATAATAGAGAGGAATCTCTGTGATAGATGGGGACAATATTGGTGATCACAACATCTGATGTAATAGCATTTGGACAGGCTGGGAGGGCATAGAGACGGGCCTGACCACCCCCTGCTCTGCCTCCCCCTCTCGGGCGACCCCTAGTTGCCTGGGCTCTGCCCCTATCTGGATGAGCTCCATCCCTAGCTGGCTGAGCGGGTGGTGAAGTAATTTGTGTCGGTGCCGTTTGCCGAGTACTCCATTGTGGAGTCCCTTCTGACAGTCTAGGTCAATATCTCATAATATGGCCAA
>ML302902.1:0-25698 GCA_005239505.1 Nicotiana paniculata
AATTGAAGTTCTTGTATTGATTTATTCGCCGTATCTTGTGTCATTGTCCTGGTTGCTTTGTATGTGATGTGGTGATGTACGAGTCTTCTGTCGTGCTATAGTTGTTGCCTTTGGTTGTTGCACTTCATATTTAAATAGGGACTACGGACATATTCCGGGAGCTTTGTCCCTGTACTGCATATTTAAATTGGGACTACGGACGTATTCCGGGAGCTTTGTCCCTGTACTGCATATTTAAATTGGGACTACGGACGTATTCCGGGAGCTTTCCCCCTGTACTGCATAATTAAATTGGGACTAAGGACGTATTTTGGGAACTTTTCTCCTGTACTGCATATTTAAATTGGGACTACGGACGTATTCCGGGAGCTTTCCCCCTGTACTACAATTGGGACTACGGACGTATTCCGGGAGCTTTCCCCCTGTACTGAATATTAATTTTGGGACTACGGACGTATTCCGGGAGATCCTCTGTATTGTGTGATGAATTCGGGACTATGGGACGGGATCCTGGTAGATTTTATCAAAGGAATTGTGTTTGAAAGACAATTATATTGGAAAGTCCAATTTGGAAAACAATTATCCTGAATAAACTATGTTGAAAGACATTCCTTTGGAAAAAGGATATTTGAAAAATGTTTATGTTAAACAAAACTATGTTGAAGTATATCCCTTCGGAAGAGAATATTTGAAAAATGTTTATGTTGCAAAAAAAACTATGTTTTAAGGACACTTTCTTTGGAAAAATATATTTGAAAAGCTTTGATCTTGAAGATGACAAACATTTGTTGGGAAAATTATATTTCAAAAGAATTTTCCCTTTAAAAAGGATCTTACCTTAAGGTTTTCAATATAGAAAATTGTGGGTGAAAGTTTACACTCGAAGATTTGACCATTTTAATGGTATTTGTGGCCAAGCCCTTGTGTGGAGACTAATGCAGTGTTGAATTACTACTTTTCCTTATTGTGTTGTGATTTCCGGACTTGGCTTGTGTTCCCGTCCATCCTTCTGTGTATTTTTATTATGTTCCGTCGTTAATTGTTGTATTTCCTTCCGAATTGCAGTTGTTATGTTGTTAACTATGTTATGTAGTCATTGGATAGGTTCCATGCCCTGTCATTCCTATATTTATGCATGTTGATTTATTAGATCAGTGGGTGTCTTGACTAGTCCTCGTCACTACTTCACTGAGGTTAGTCTTGATACTTACTGGGCACCGTTGTGGTGTGCTCATTCTACACTTCTGCACATTTTTTGTGTAGATCCAGGTATTGATTGTTATTAGTTGTGCGGACTCTTGCTGAGGAGACTCAAGGTAACCTGCTGCTGCATTCGCAGGCTTCGGATTCACCTTCCTATTTTGTATTTACACGGTTTTCACTTACCCCCTAACAGTTGTATTTAGAAGTTGTAGTAAAACTCTTTATAGAGCTTATGACTTGTACTACCGGGTTTTTGGGAATATGCAATGTATAAAGAATTATTTATTTTAGAAAAATATTATATTTTATTTATTATTGTTGCTATTCCATGAAAGTAGGCTCACCTAGTCCTTAAGACTAGGTGCCATCACGATACCCAACGGAGGGGAAATTTGGGTCGTGATAGCGTACAACCTCTTTAATCTAGGAATAAGAGGTAAATAATGCATCGAATTCACATCAACTTTCTTCCCTCTAGAACCCCGCTTAAAACGAGGTTTTTTCACAAAATTTACAACTTTCTAAACCTGCACCACCCTTATAATACAACATGCAACCATCTTCACAACAATCGATTCTCATAGACGAGAGTCCTAACTTAGAAACCAATCTTTTAGCCTTATAAAAATCTTCGGGTATGTTAAAAGTTGGGTCAACTAGTTCACTCATAAGGTCGATAAAAGAATCCATTCCCGCTTGAGAAACATTGGTATCTACTTTGATACTTAATAATCTAACTGCAACAGACAACTGAGAGTGCATACTCCATTCCCTTAGTGGACGACTAGCGGCCTCTAACTGTTCATAAAAATATTTTGCCTCTTCATTAGGAGGTTGTTCAGCACTTCCATGGGTTTCAAAATTGAAGTGGATCCGAAAAGAATCCGCAACCAGTTCATGCTATCTAGGATGTTGAACGCTATTCTCCACCGACCTACTACTTTCACCAACAACTACGTTATGAAATACACCATCAGTACCATCAACCTCTCCATGACTAGTCCATAGGAAATAATTATCCATAAACCCCTTTCTATAAAGATGAGTCGTAACATCTTTCGAACCCAAAAAATGCAAACACTTGCACTTCGTACAAGGACACCTAATCATCCCTCCAATCTGAAACGGTTCAAGTGACATTGCATGCCTAATAAATTCCTTAACCTCTTCTATAAATTTCTCCCTCAAAACTGACGATTAGGATAATTCCTATTATACGTCCAACTACGATATTCCATCTACATAAAGAACAAAAAAAATTACATTTATATTAATCATAATTCAAATTAATTTATAGAATTAAGTTATATAATAAACTTTAGTTACAATGTCACGACCCAATTCCATTTTAGGCTGTGATGGCACCCAGCATCGTTGCTAGGCAAGCCAACAATGAACAATCTAGTGACTTTCCATTTTAATAAGTTTTCCAAGTAAATAAATTTACTTAATTTAAAAGATTTAATAAGGAACATATTTAAATTAATAAAACGAAAGCAGCTAAATGTATTTGACAGTAGGAATAAAACCAAAATCACAAGTCTACTAGTGGGTGCCAAGATCTGGTGTCACAAGTATGTGTGCTACTAGTAGAATATACAAAAGATTTCTACTCTACTGTCTGAAATATAATAGACCTAAAGCAAACCAAAAGAGAGACTTCGCTGCTACTAAACGGCTCAGAAGGTCAGCTCACCGGGTGGTCTCGTACCAGGATCAAGTATGCGCGCGGATACCCAGATGCACCTGCCTCAGATCCTGCACATTTAAGTGCAGAAGTGTAGCGTGAGTACATAAAACAATATGTACCCAGTAAGTATTCAGTCTAACCTCGAAGAAGTAGTGACGGGGGTCGACTTTGACACTTACTAAGGGATAACAATAATAAGTCAAAATTATAACTAAACATGGATTATTGGAACTATACTAAAAAACTCAATGGCAGGATATGCCAAATTTCCTTTTCACAAATATTAGATCCCAAATTTATCTTTCATCATTTAAGGATTTATATCATCAAAACAGTGAAGTAATATCAGTTATGAGAAGTTCCAAGAGTTTATCATGCGCAAATAATGCCGAGGTCGTACGGCCCGAACCAACATAATAGTATTTAAATTTTGCACTGCTGAGGGTCGAATGACACGAACCATAGATGCATCTATCTTCTATCGAGGCGTTCGGCGCGCTCCACAAACAGAAAATACTTTAAACAAACACAAATTTTTCAATAACAGCCAAATGTTCCATTCACAACCTCAAATAAGTGAACTTAACCCCTTTAAAATTCTTTTATCAATCTTGAAATATGACTTAAGAAATCCAAATAACAAATAAGGGTGCAACCATTTCAAGTATAGCATGATATGGATCCTACATTACCCAAACTATAGCATAATTAGTAGCTACGCACGGACTCTAGGCACCTCGTACGTACGTAGCTCCCCACAAATAGAAACACATACTAATAATTCACCTATGGGGTTAATTCCATCTTACAAGGTTAGAAAAGAGACTTACCTCGTCTCAAGGCCTACTTCTCGGTCCAAGATTATTCTCAAACTCTATATTTGGTGCCGAACAATCCGAAACTAATTAAATAGTATATAAACTAATCAATACATGCTCAAAAATTGGCATTCCAACTATTAAAGAGGTTGCCCAACCCTAAATGTAAGATTCCTAAAATTTACCGTGCGGCCCATGTGCCCGGATTCTGGAAATTTTTGAAGAAAGTTGTTACCCATAACCTCATGAAGTCAAATATATATTTTTCATCAAATTCCATAACCATGTTCGTGGTCAAATCCCATTTTTACCCAAAACCTAGGTTTTCATCTAAAACCTTGATTTCACCAATTTTTACATGTTAATCTACCCATAATCTATGTATTTAACTCATGTTGTTTAGAAATTACTTACCTCAAAGTGCTAGGTGAAAACCCTCTTCCAAAAGCTCCAAAAATCGCCCAAGAGATGAAAGAAAATGAGTTAAATGGTCTAAGTCCCGCATTTAATACGCTGTGCACATGTCTCTGATGTCGCATTTACGACACCAGGTTTGCAAATGCGATAGGCTTCTACTGCTAAAGCCGCAAATGCGACTAGAGTGCCGCAAATGCGAATAATGTCGACGTCGCAAATGCGGCTAAAGTGTCGCAAATGCGAACATTTCCCCAGGTCAAGCTTCTTCGCAATTGTGAATCTTTTCTCGCAAATGCGAACAATTTCTCACATTTGCGAAACCTGTAGAACCAGCAGTATAACACCACAACACTGAAGTGTTTTCTCATCCTCCCGAACATCCTAAATTCACCCGAGCCCTCGGGACTCCACACCAATCATCCACACAAGTCTAATAACATCATACAAACTCGCTCGAGTGATCAAAACACTGAAATAACATCAAAACCCACAAATCGGACACCAAAACGCATGGATTGATTCATGAACTCAAAAACTTCTAAGAAGACTTCCACACGTCTGATTCCTATCAAATCAACTCGGAATGACTGATCACGCTCAACTATGTCTTCTATAAAGACTAAACGGGCGTTGCAAATATAAATTTGGGGTATTAAGCCCAAAGTCGATCCCANCTGGGCTCTAACGCCCCCCAACGCCAGGGGGGGCCTGGCGTTATGGCCCTAACGCCCCCCTAACGCCAGGGGGGCCAGGCTTTATGGGGAAAACGCCCCCCTAACGCCAGGGGGTGCCAGGCTTTAGGGGGAAAACGCCCGGCTATCGCCCGGGCGTCTCCTTTTGCGTATGTTTGACGTATTTGCATCCCTTTAGCTCCGTTTCCATCTCCAATTCACCTACACATGAAATAAACTCCATTAAGCACATAACAAGTGTAATTTTATCATTAATGCGCATAAAATGTAAGGTATATCACATGTTAAACTATACAATTTAGTCTCGCATCAATGACGCCAAATTTTGCGTGCAAGTCAATGACATTACAAAACTATTCCCGATCTCGGAATTCCATTTGGTCCTCGATATCAACAAAACCTACTCCAAATCAAATTTAAAGAACTTCAAAAACCTTCAAAGAACCAACTTTCAATATTAGGAGCCGAAACGCTCCCAGGTCATCTAAAACCCGATCCGAGCACACGCCCAAGTACAAAATCATCATACGAACTATTGGAACCGTCAAATCCCGATTTCGAGATTGTTTACTCAAAACATTGACTGAAGTCAAACTTAGCCTTTTAAGGCCAACTTAAGGAACCAAGTGTTCCGATTTCAACCCGAACCCTTTCAAATCCCGAACTAACCGTCCGCACAAGTCATAAAGCAGAAAAAGCACATACGGGGAGTCTTATTTAGGAAAACGGGGTTCTAAAAAGCAAAACAACCGATCGGGTCATTACATTCTCCACCTTTTAAACAAAGGTTCGTCCTCGAACGGGTCTAGAATCATACCTTGAGTGCTGAATAAGTGTGGGTATCTGCTCCGCATGTTCTCCTCGGACTCCCAGGTCGCCTCCTCGACTGGTTGGCCCCTCCACTGAATGTTTACTGCGGAAATCCTCTTGGATCTCAACTGGCAGTCCTGCCTATTAACAATGGCAATTGGCTCCCCTTCATAACCCAGACTCTCGTCTAACTTAATCGTGCTTAAGTCTAACACATGTGACAAGTCGGCATGATACCTCCGGAGCATAGACACGTAGAAGAGCGGATGAAATCCTGATAGACTAGGAGGCAAAGCAAGCTCATAAGAAACCTCTCCAACTCGTCTCAACACCTCAAATGGGACTATAAACCTTGGGCTCAACTTTCCCTACTTCCCAAATCTCATGATCCCCTTCATCTGCGAGACTTTCAAAAGAACCTGCTCGCGTACCATAAATGATAAATCACGCACCTTCTGGTCCGCGTAACTCTTCTGTCTGGACTGTGCTATGCGAAGTCACTCCTGAATCAACTTTACCTTTTCCAAGGCATCCTTCACCAAATCAGTACCATATAACTTAGCCTCTTCGGGCTCAAACCACCCGATGGGAGAACGACATCACCGACCATATAAAGCCTCAAATGGAGCCATCGCGATGTTATAATGGTAACTGTTGTTGTAAGCAAACTCAGCTAAAGGCAAGAATCGATCCCACTTCCCTCCAAAGTCAATCACACATGCTCTGAGCATGTCCTCCAAGATCTGAATTGTCCGTTCCGACTGCCCATCTGCTTGTGGATGAAATGTTGTGCTCAGTTCTACATGAGTCCCCAACTCACCTTGTACTACTCTCCAGAAATATGAAGTAAACTGAGGACCTCTGTCTGATATGATGGAAACAGGCACACCATGTACTCGAACTATCTCCTGAATATAAATCTGGGCTAATCTCTGAAGTATACATAGTCACAACTGGGATGAAGTGTGCCGATTTGGTCAACCTGTCAACAATGACCCAAACTGCATCAAACTTCCACAAAGTCCGCGGCAACCCAACTACGAAGTCCATAGTAATGTGCTCCCACTTCCACTCCAATATAGTCATCTACTGGAGTAGGCCTCCTGGACTCTGGTGCTCATACTTAACCTGCTGGCAATTTAGGCATCTAACTACATGCTCAACTATGTATTTCTTCATCCACCACCACCTATAATGCTTCCTCAGGTCACGATACATCTTTATAGAACCAAGATGAATGGAATATCGAGAACTGTGCACCTCCTATAGAATCCTTTCCCTCACGCCATCGACAGGAACACATAGACGACCCTGGAGTCGCAGAACACCATCCTCGCCAATAGAAACCTCCTTGGTACCACCCTGTAGTACCGTCTCTCTGAGAACCAACAGGTGCAGATCATCAAACTCTCGAGCCTTGATCTGCTCCAATAGTGAAGACTAGGCAACGACGCATGCAAGAACTCGGCTGGGCTCTGAAATGTCCAACCTCACAAGTTTGTTATCCAAAGACTGAATGTCAAAAGCTAGTGGCCTCTCCTCTGCTGAAATGAATGCCAAGCTACCCATACTCTCTGCCTTCCTACTCAAGGCATCCGCGACAACATTCTCCTTGCCCGGATGATAAAGAATGGTGATATCATAATCCTTTAGTAACTCAAGCCATCTACGCTGCCTCAAATTGAGATCCCTTTGCTTGAAAAAATGCTGCAAGTTGCGATGATCAATGTAAACCTCACAACACACCCCATAAAGATAATGCCTCCAGATCTTAAGAGCATGAACAATCGCGGCTAACTCCAAATCTTGCACAGGATAATTCTTCTCATGGGGCTTCAGCTAACGTGAAGCATATATAGTTACTCGCCCCTCCTACATCAATACACAACCCAAACCAATGTGTGAGGCGTCACAATACACAGTATACATCTCCGAACCGGAAGGCAATACTAGGACTGGTGTTGTAGTCAAAGCCGTATTGATCTTTTGGAAGCTCGCCTCACACTCATCAGACCAACGGAACTGAGCACCTTTCTGGGTCAATCTAGTCAAAGGTGTCGTAATAGATGAGAATCCCTCTACAAATCGTCGATAATAACCTGCTAACCCCAGAAAGCTCATGATCTCAGTCGCCGAAGTGGGACGAGGCCAACTGTGAACTGCCTCAATCTTCTTACGGTCCACCTTAATGCCCTCGCCTAATAAAACATTCCCCAAGAATGCTACAAAATCTAGCCAAAACTCACACTTGGAGAAAGCATATAGCTTCTACTCCCGCAAGGTCTGAAGCACCACTATCAAATGTTGCTCTTGTTCCTCTATGCTACGAGAATAAATCAAAATATCATAAATGAAGACAATAACAAACGAATCAGTATAAGTCCTGAACACCATGTTCATCAAATCCATAAACGTCGCTAGGGCATTAGTCAAGCCGAAAGACATCACTAGAAACTCATAATGTCCATATCTAGTACGGAAAGCAGTCTTCGGAATATCTGAGTCCCAAATCTTCAACTGATGGTACCCCGATCTCAAGTCAATCTTAGAGAACTCCCTAGTACCCTGCAACTGGTGAAACAAATCATCAATGCGCGGTAACGGGTACTTGTTCTTAAAGGTGACTTTGTTCAACTGGCGGTAATCAATGCACATCTGCATAGTCCTGTCTTTCTTCTTCACAAATAACACTGATGCACCCCAAGGTGATACACTTGGCCTGACGAACCCCTTTGCTAGCAACTCCTCAAGCTGTTCTTTCAACTCCTTCAATTCTTTCGGAGCCATATGGTATGGTGGGATAGATATAGGCTGGGTACTTGGAGCCAAGTCAATATAGAAATCGATATCACTATCTGGTGGAATTACTGGAATGTCAGAAGGAAACACATTGGAGAACTCCCAGACTACTGGTACTGAATCAATCACCGAAGAATCTGTGGTAGTATCCCGAACATAGGCTAGATAAGCCAAACAACCCTTCACGACCATATGTCGAGCCTTCATAAAAGAGATAACCTGACTAGATGTACTGACAGACGTACCCTTCCATTCCAATTTAGGAAACTCTAGCACCGCTAAGGTAACAGTCCTGGCATGGCAATCAAGGATGGCGTGATATGGGGATAGATAGTACATGCCTAGGATGACCTCAAAGTCGGTCATATCAAGCAACAGAAGATCCTCTCTAGTCTCATTTCCACAGAAGGTGACCACACAGGACCGATAGATCTGATCCACAACAACAGAATCGCCTACAGGAGTGACACATAAATAGGATTACCCAAGGACTCACGAGGAATATCCTGGAGAAGAGCAAATAGAGATGGCACATATGAATAGTTAGACCCTGGATCAAATAGTACTAAAGCATCTACCGCAGACAGAAATAATACTTGTGATCACGGCATCTGAGGCCACTGCATCTACTTTAGCTCGAAAAGCATAGAACCTGGCTGGAGTACCACCTGGATGGCCTCCACCTCTAGGACGGCCCCTACCCACCTGCCCTCCTCCTTAGGGCGACCAGATGACTGGTGGTACAGCTGATGTTGTAATCATGGGTTGTTGGACCTGCTGCACTGCCTTGCCCTGAAGACTGGGGAAAATCTCCGCACATGACTGATATCTCCGCACTTAAAACAACCTCTCGTTGTGGTGATCTACTGCCCTGAGGTCTGACCTTGATGGCCTGAATACCCACTAGAAGAACCCGGAATGGCTGGTGGGCAGTATGAACTCTCTAGCATGGCATTGAATAGGCATTGGAAGAACTCTGATGGCCTGAGTACCCACTGGAAGAACATTGAATATCTAGTGGGTGGTATGAACTCTCTGGCATAGGCACTGAAATAGGGTCGCACTGGAGCACCCCGTGGAGGCGGCGATGCTGGATATGGGGGCCTATTGGGCTGACCCCTCCTGAACTGACCTCTGGCCCCAGTGGGGGCACCTCTAAACTCTTCGAAATAACGGGCCCTTTTTCCTGCTGCATCTACTCTCTACCCCTATTATGATAACCCTCATTTCTCCGAGCAATCTCCACTACTAGCTGGTAGGAAGTCCCCATCTACACCTCCCGGGGCATACTAGCCTGAATACCTGAGTGCAACCCCTCAACAAACTTCCGCACTCGCTCTAACTCAGTAGGAAGTAGCATGGCGAGACAGCTCAGAGACCCTCGCCTCATAATCGGTCACTGACATTTGACCCTGTTGAAGCTGCTCAAACTGGAATTGTAACTCTTCCTTCTGAGAGGGTGGAATATACTTGTCCAAGAATAGGCGTGTGGACTGGTCCCAAGTCATGGGAGGAGAACTTTCTAGTTTGCCAAGAATATAAGACTTCCACCACCTAGGGGCCCTACCCTCCAGCTGAAAGGTAGTGAAATCCACCTCGTGAGACTCCAATATACTCATGTTGTGAAGTTTGTCCCTGCACCTATCAATGAAGTCCTGGGATCCTCATGTCGCTCACCCCCAAAGACAGGAGGGTAAATCCTGATCCATCTATCCAACAGCTTCTGCGGCTCGCCAGTCGCAGCTGGTCTAGGCTCAGGTACAGCTGCTACAACTGGCTAGGCTCTGCCCACAGTTAATGTGCACGGGGTATGATATACAGCAGTTGTATGCCTAGGAGCCTCAGCAGTAGGGGTCTGTCCTCCCCCTCCCACCTGAGATGTGGTTGGGTCTGCTAGAAATAAACCAACCTGGGTCATAGAATCCATGAACCGTTGCCTATGGCCCATGACCTCCTGAAAGCCCGGTGTTGTCATGAAATCGACCGGAGCTGGCTCTGCTGCGGGTACCTCGCCTTGCTCCTCAACTATGAGATCCTCTACTGGATGCGCTAGTGGTGTAACTGGGGAAACTTTTGGACGTCCTCGTTCCCTACCTCGGGTCGATGCCCTCCCCCGGCCTCTAGCAACAGAAGGAGCAGCCCCTCCTGTGTAAGGAATGTATGTCAAGCGCGTTCTTACCATCTGTGAGAGAATTAGAGGAAGAAACTTAGTACACCATCAATTGCACGATAGGAGGTGAATAAAGAGTAGTTTCCTAGCACCTTATAGCCTCTCGAAGATAAGTACTGACATCTCCGCACTGATCCGCAAGACTCTATAAGGCCTGCCCATAACTTGTGAGACCTACGTGAACCTAGTGCTTTGATACCATGTTGTCACGACCTAATTCCATTTTAGGTCGTGATGGCGCCCAACATCATTGCTAGGCAAGCGAACAGTGAAGAATATAGTGATGTCCTATTTCAATAAGTTTTCCAAGTAAATAAATTTTCTTAATTTAAATGATTTAGTAAGGAGCAGATTTAAATTAATAAAAAGAAAGCAGCTAAATGTATTTGACAGTAGGAATAAAACCAAAATCACAAGTCTACTAGTGGGTGCCAAGATCTGGTGTCACAAGTATGTGGGCTACTAGTAGATTATAGAAAATATTTCTACTCTACTATCTGAAATAGAATAGATAGAAAATAAATCAAAAGAGAGACTCCGTCTACTGCTGAACGGCTCGGAAGGGCAGCTCACCAGGTGGTCTCGAACCAGGATCAAGTATGCACGTCGAACGGATATCCGGATGCACCTGCCTCATATCCTGCACATTTAAGTGCAGAAGTGTAGCGTGAGTACATAAAATAACATGTACCCAGTAAGTATCCAGTCTAACCTCGAAGAAGTAGTAACGAGGGGTCGACTTTGACACTTACTAAGGGCTAACGATAATAAGTCAAAATTATAACTAAACATGGATTACAGGAACTATATAGAAAAACTCAATAGCAGGAAATGATAAATGTCAAATTATAACTAAACATGGATTACAGGAACTATATAGAAAAACTCAATAGCAGGAAATGATAAATGTCCCTTTCACAAATATTAGATCCCAAATTTATCTGTCATCATTGAATGATTTATTGTCATGACCCAAATCGATGGGTCGCGACGAGCACCCGGTGCCCTTACCCAACCGAGTACCAACGTAATGTATCTTTCTCGTTACATCAACACGGGTAAATAGGCCAGAAGGGTCGTATGAGATAAAAATAATAAAACATAAGAGAACACTCGACATAAAACGACCCAACCTGATATACTGACTTATACATATGACGTACGAGTCTATAAGGCCAAAATAATCACTCATACACTGAACATAGGTCGACAAATCCATACAATCTTTCATATACATGACATATGTCTAAAAGCCTCTAAGAGTACATAGACGTCATAAGGCCGGGACAGGACCCCGACATACCAATCAATACATGTCTAAATCATACTAACCAAATAAGCAACTCCGGAGCAAATGGAGCGCACCATCATCTTCCGCTGAGCTGATAGCCTATTTGGAGGACTCTCAACCTGTCTATCGCACCTGCGGGCATGAAACACAGTGTCCCTAGGCAAAAAGGGACGTCAGTACAAATGATGTACCGAGTATGTAAGGACTGAAAATCCGTAAACAATAGACATGAGAGAAACATGGAGTAAAAGACTCAACATGTATATCTGAATAGCTCTGTGAATCATGTAATATTATAATGTCATACATATGCGTATAAATATCATACCATGTATAGGTATATGCGTTCATAACATTATCAAGCCTCTGAGGGCATCCCATCATATCATCTCGGCCACTGTGGGAAAATCATCAACGTATACCAGCTGATCAGGTGGGAGTGCGTATAACGTCGTAACCTTTTCCTATATCTCATGTACATATAATATACATATATACACGTATATAACGTCATCTGGTCATGGTTCAATGTAAATGAATGCAATGCATGAGAAGTATGTCAATAAAATCTTTCGAAGTGTCATAAGACCATTATGCCTTTGATTAATATCATGAAATAAACTTTATCAACTTACGTATTTTCTGAGACCCATGAACAGACGATAGAATAATAATACATATGGGAATCAAGAACATAGGCATCTCTAATATTTATATGAATAGAGTCATTTATGGAAATAATGCATTTGCTCGTTTCGTTTGTATCGTATGGATCATGCCAAAAGAAAGAAGGGATAGCCTTAACATACCTGAGTCGGTTCTCTTGAAAATCCCTCTAATACATGTTAATTGCGACAACATGTAATCGGCAAGACCAGAGTAGGGAAGAATTCATATGATATTCTTGAGAAAGTTTGCACCGTACTCCCTTAAAATTTTAACACCTCACGTTGCTAAGATGCCAAGAGATCATGTTTTGAATTTTGTTTCAAGAACATCACGATAAATTTTCTGATCTTCATCTCTCACATTATAGAGACATCAAACTCACTTAATAACTTAGGAAGGTCTCTTATAATTTTGTGGGTTGTGGGCCCCACTTATGCATGAATTGGCCACCAATAATTCCTCCAATTTTTTCACCTTTCAATGTGACTTAAGAGTCACTTAAATGAGCATATTTTTATGCAACATTGGGGCTTCTTAAGCTTATCCACTCATTTTTTTAATTAATTAGTTAATTCCTCACTAATTTAATAATTATCCAATTATCCACATAATTAAGAATTATCTCAAATTAATTAAAATACTACTCACTTTTAACACACTTTATACACTTTACTATCATGGTCATGTGGTACCGTGTATGGTACTAGTCCCTAAATACGAGTATTTTAGCTCGGGTCGTATTTTATCCCAAAATATCAAACTTCGACGAAATTCATTTTTTCGATTTGCTTACCCTCTCTCCATCATGAATTTATTCGTCACTTGTTTGAAATAGCATAATGCTTATAATCTCAAAATAATCTCATTCCCGAATTTATGTCGATTAGCTTACGACGAAACTGATGTACTTATCATTCTCAGAACCTATAGCTCTTGCGAATACTTTAATACTCTTCTTGACATTTAGGAAACTGTTCTTTGAATAAATCCAAAGTCCATGGCATTCCCTCCTTTAGGACTCTTTCTCACACCACGGTTTGTGGTCGGAATTCTTACAATCTCGTAACTCTTGCTACCTTCTGTCATGCAGCATGTACGACTTTTTCCTTGTATGTGCGCTTATGCGACTCTTCTATCCTTTTTCCTCCATTTTTTTAGCCAATCTCTAGGCCTCACTTTTGGGAATATATAGATATACAGAACTTGACAAGATGTCCGTTTGGGAATCTATAGGTGTACTGAAGTTCTTTGCTCAGTACTTTGTCGAACTTACGGCTATTGCTATATCTTGTTTCATAAGCCTGATTATCCATCCGTGTGACTTTACTGCATCTAGGTAGGTCATATTATAACATAACTCTTACTTCGATTTATCATTACTGAGTCCTGCTACCAAGCTCAAGGTTATTCTTGTTGCTTATCCTATATGTATAAATATAAGTCATTTAATGCTTCCTCATTACTGTTCATCTTAAGAATGAAAGCCTAATCTCATGTCATACTTTGAGACTTTGGTCCATCCATTATTGATTCACCTCAATATTGATCTACAATTTACCACTGATAGCTTGAAACTTCTTACTTAATCACTAGGGCTTACGTTGCATCGAGGAATTTTTGAAATGATTTTCTTGATCCACTTAGCGGAGATACTGTACTTCAATAACTATATTTTATAGCATCCCAATGTGATTCACTTACGTGGTATTTTAATCCCGTACAATTCATTAAATCCTCTTCAAATCATTACTCAATCAAAGGTCCAATCGTCATCCTTTATCTATCACAATTACACCCTCATTGTACTATCAGGGAAGCATTACATCTCCTCTAAATGCTATTAGTCTTAGACTCCTTTGAGTTCATTCAGGCTATATGGAACTTTCTATAACTTAGACAAACCATCAACTCTCTTGTTTTCATGGGCTTAATCCTGAGGACTTATCCATTTTCGTCACATTCTTACTTGCCTTTTCTTATCCTTAATCCTACCTTACTACAACCTTGTTTCTTTACCATACTTTAGCTTGCAGCCTATACATATCCATTCATACTACTCGCGACCTTCCTTCAACTTGCTTGCACCATAGATTTCCTTATGTTATTCTGGAACATCAAGAGAGACATAATATCGTCTCTAACTCTTCTTTACTCTCTTAAATGGACCTCTCGATACCTAGAAATAATCGACTGGAAGATATGCCCTTGACGATGCTGCTATCATTCCTGGATACTGAACCCCCGCACTTCTAGCCTTCTATCTGCAGTACAGACTATTCACAACCTTCTGTATTTGAGTATTCGTACGTTGTTCACCTGTACCTTACTTAAGTTAAAATCTCACATCACATCTTCTATCTTTTTCATGACCTCCCTTCCACATAGGTATGATTCACATCCACAATTTGAAGCTCTATTATAATACTCACACCTCTGGCGTATACACAATCCGGTGAGAGCTTCATACCGACTTCTTATGAGGCTGTTACTTCTAACTAGCTTTATCGTAGAGCCGTTATAGAATATGGTTGTTGTACTATCTATCTTGCACCTCTGATATCAAGAGTGATCCTGTGATGTTCTCAATATGATGTCTATAATTTTCTGGGTCCAATAATCAGACTCCTGATTTACTTAGTTGATGTAACTTTTTAGTTTCTTCTTTCCTTTGATCAACCTTTATGTAGGCTTAAGTTATCTTCCGATATACGGCTCATGGTATTAGTTATTACTTTAGCCTTCTGTGAGTGCTAGGTAATATCCATAATACAGTTTTCTAATAATTTAATCCTTTGTTTATGACCTGGACACAATTCTTTCTTTTAACTTATACCGAAGTCTTCTACGGCTGTATGAATGTCAAGTATATATGTTGCATGGATAATACTCCAAAATCTTAAGTGCGTTCATAACGTAACTAACTCTGGATCATTGATCGAATAATTCCTTTCGTTCCTTCTCAGCTTTCTACCTCCTTGTTGCGTGCAATACTTAGCTTAGCTTAGTTCCCACGCATGCCGGAATTTTTGTACAACTCATATGATATCGAATATTACTTTTGATTTTACTTCCCGTTCATTAGCCACGATAGCTGCCACTTACTTATGGAGTGCATAAATTGTTGTTGTGAGACTGTTATTACACGACCATTTCCTTTTTACGTCACCGTGCTTAGATTGAAACCTTCTTCCTTATTTCCTCAGCTAATCTTTCGTTGTATTACTAAGGGAAGACCCTCCGACTCTTGTAAAGCTGCGAGCTTATTACATCGTATTCTTGACGAAATTTTTGATGTTCTTCCCCGCCTATAACTATCCGTAGTTATTTATATCCACGCCTTTGTGCTTGTAGGGTTCCTTCTGAACTAATATTTTGACGGTCTTCCCATAACACTCATACGGTATATTTAACTACCCTAACTCCTATCTGAATATTTCTCAAGGATCACGATATCATTATCTACGAGACTGGATTCACTATGTTGGGGTTCACTATGTTTATCTTGCACGATCTGTTGATTTGTCTGTATCCTCTTGTCTAGACATTACTAGGCTCTTCCTGAATCAAATGCTAACTACTCGTTGTCCTATTCTCATATCAATATTCCGTGTAATCTTTCTTGGGTTATTTCCTTTGTCTTAACTTACGTCTCGTACTGGCTCCTTGTCTATCAATAGCATTTCGGGCAAGAACCCTTACTTCCTTTCTTGACATTGGGTTTGCGTAATGTTCTGGAATCGTAGCATATTTGTAGGACTTGAATAAGTGCAATATCATCCCTTTCTCATTTTTATCGCATTCTTCCGTTACCATTCCATAGGTACTAGAACCACTTAATTTTGACTTAATGTCACATCACTCCATATTCCCCCCTTTATGGGAGTACTAAGAGTTGGAGCTATGAAGATATACCTATAGATGTTTTACCACTTTATCTTTTGCGTATTTTCACATCATCGATGAACCTTACTCGCCTTGCAGTAATCTTATGTACCAAGGATAACAAAATTCCTTACTCGCGATGGTGACACTTAGTGTAACTAGCACACATAGTCCCTTAAGCTTAACTTTGCTCATGTTGCTTGATTTAGGGAAGCGTCTTCCTGAATGATCTTTAAAGATTTCTTTTGTCGTCCACTCTATTATCACCGGATCGCAATCTCTGAAATTCTCATGGTGCCGACTATTATCAAATCCTAATTCATGTTTAGTTTATCTTGTTCACCAGCCCATACTGATTTTTATTACTCTAGGGTCTAACTTTTCCTTTTGATAATCATGTTAGGATATGGTTTTATGATCTATACTCTTTTGTTGCCTCAAGGCCTGTCACCTCTCGTATTTTCCTTCACTTGACTATAGACTTTGTAATGTTGTCATCTTTTTAATCTACTATTGTCATCCATGTATCATATCTTACTTATAATGCTTCATTATCTCTTTTTTTATTTCCTGCTAACATTTATGTCTATCACTTTATTATGAAAACTCAAACAAGACATTCTTTTGCTTTTAGCGCCGCTTGCTCCATCCATTGGATCTTCAGGTTTCCTAACATTCTTTCTCTACTAGGGATGGGAGCCACATTAAGGTAATATTTATCCCTTGCAGGCTTCCAGTGCCTATCTTTATAGTACTCATATCCAGATGTACTATTTTTAGAGTGCATCATCTGGGTTTCTCACAAGGAGATCTATTAACACCTTCGTAATATCCTTCGGAAATGTCACTAAACACAAACAATCCATTCACCATTTTGGGTTACTCTAACCCTAGCCAGATTCCTGATATCCCGTCCTTCTCTTAAACTACACATGTTAGCCCCTATAGGGCATAATTGAGATGGGTGTGGCCAATTATACTTACCTCTGTTACTGTTGAAGGTAACTCAAAATGCTTATATTTCCCTTCCTGAATGGTAAGTAATGATAATCTTCACCAGCTGAGTACCTCGTACCCTTCTGTACCATCTGCTTCTTTTACTCGTTAAAACTTGTATCTACCTTCTGATTCTCTCGTTGATTTTTACCATATGGGTGGATAGATATTCATGCATTAGGGATCCTTTTCTAGAAGCTCACACGTCTTAGTACACACGATCTACTGAAGACCTTACATTTACTCATCATAAGCATGATGCAAAATCGAGTTCCTCTAACTCAGCTCTTCCACAACCGCATTCAATCCCTTACCAACCGTCTTTTTAGGTGTAGGCATCGTCGTATTATGAATAAGATAGAGTTTAGGAAATTGAATTCTTACAGCTGAGCTCTACCACACGATCTAGAATAAGAAGAAAGAGTGACAGTCCTAAATGCCTTGTAGCCTCCTGCTTATACGTATGGTGCACAACACACCCATAAGTAAGACTCTACTAGACACGGCTTATAGACTCCCTAGGACAGAACTGCTCTGATAATACTTTTGTCACGACCCAAACCGATGTGTCGGGACGGGCACCCGGTGCCCTTACTCAACCGAGTACCAATGTAATGTATCTTTCTCATTACATCAACATGGGTAAATAGTCCAGAAGGGTTGTATGAGGTAACTAGAATAAAACATAAGAGAACAATCGACATAAAATGACCCAACCTGATATACTGACTTATACATATGACGTACGGGCCTATAAGGCCAAAATAATCACTCGTAACATAGGCCTTCAAAGCCATACAATCTTTCATATACGTGACATATGTCTACAAGCCTGTAAGATTACATAGACGTAATAAGGCCGGGACAGGGCCCCTACATACCAATCAATACATGTCTAAATCATACTAACCAAATAAGCAACTCCGGAGAAAATGGAGCGCACCATCATCTTCCGCTGAGCTGATAGCCTACTTGGAGGACTCTCAACCTGTCTATCGGACCTGTGGGCATGAAACACAGCGTCCCTAGGCAAAAAGGGACGTCAGTACAAATGATGTACCTAGTATGTAAGGACTGAAAATCCGTAAACAATAGACATGAGAGACACATGGAGTAAAAGACTCAACATGTATATCTAAATAGCTCTATGAATCATGTAATATTATAATTTCATGCATATGCGTATAAATATCATACCGTGCAAAGGTATATGCGTTCCTAACATCATCTAGCCTCTGAAGGCATCCATCATATTATCTCGGCCACTGTGGGAAAATCAAAAACGTATACTAGATGATCAGGTGGTGATGCGTATATAACGCCATAACCTTTTCCCATATCCCATATACATATAATATACAGATATACGTGTATATAACGTCATCTGATCATGGGTCACTGTAAAGGAATGCAATACATGAGAAGTACGTCAACAAAATATTTAGGAGTGTCATAAGACCATTATGCCTTTGATTAATATCATGAAATAAACTTTATCAACTTACATATTTTCTGAGACCCATGAATAGACAATAGAATAATAAGACATATGGGAATCAAGAACATAGGCATCTCTAATATTTCTATGAATAGAATCATTTACGGAATAGTGCATTTGCTCGTTTCGTTTGTATCGTATGGATCATGCCAAAAAGAAAGAAGGGATAGCCTTAACCTACCTGAGCCGGTTTTTTGACAATCTCTCTAATACATGTTAATTGCGACACCATGTATTCGACAAGATCGGAGTAGGGAATAATCCGTATGATATTCTTGAGAAAGTTTGCACCGTACTCCCTTAAAATTTCATCACCTCACGTTGCTAGGATGCCAAGAGATCTTGTTTTGAATTTTGTTTCAAGAACATCACGATAAATTTGCTGATCTTCATCTCTCACGTTATAGAGACATCAAACTCACTTAATAACTTAGGAAGGTCTCTTATAATTTTGTGGGTTGTGGGTCTCACTTATGCATGACTTGGCCACCAATAATTCCTCCAATTTTTCCACCTTTCAATGTGACTTAAGAGTCATTTAAATGAGCATATGGTGCTTCCACGTTGGGGATTCTTAAGTTTATCCACTAATTTTCTTAATTAACTAGTTAATTTCTTACTAATTCAATAATTAATCAATTATAATTAAGAATTATCTCAAATTACTTAAAATACTCTCACTTTTAACACACTTTATACACTTTACTATCATGGTCTTATGGTACCTTATATGGTACTAGTCCATAAATACGGGTATTTTAGCTCGGACCATATTTTTTCCCAAAATGTCAAACTTCGACGAAATTCATTTTTTTCGATTTGCTTACCCTCTATCCTTCATGAATTTACTCGTCACTTGTTTTAAATAGCATAATGCTTATAATCTCAAAATAATCTCATTCCCGAACTTACATCGATTAGCTTACGATGAAACTTTAATGTATGAAAATGCGGGATGTAATATCTCACTTCCGAGCTTTCATCAATTTATTTATGGCGTACTTTTACGTTCGAAAACATGGGGTGTAACATTTATATCATCAAAATAGTGAAGCAATATCAATTATGAGAAGTTCCAAGAGTTTATCATGCGCAAATAATGTCGAGGTCGTACGGCCCGAACCAACATAATAGTACTTAAACTGTGCACTGCCAAGGGTCGAATGACACGAACCACAGATGCATCTATCTGCTACCGAGGTGTTCGGCCCGCTTCACAAATAGAAAATACTTTAAGGAAACACAAATTTTTCAATAACAGCCAAGTGTTCCATTCACAACCTCAAATAACTGAAACTTAACCCATTTAAAATTCTTTTATCAATCTTGCAATATAACTTAAGCAAGCCAATTAACAAATAAGGGTGCAACCATTTCAAATATAGCATGATATGGGTCCTAGACTATCCGGACTATAGCATAATTAGTAGCTACGCACGGACTCTTGTCACCTCGTACGTATGTATCCCCCCATAAATATAAATGCATACTAATTAATTCACCTATGGGGTTAACTCCCTCTTACAAGTTTAGAAAAGAGACTTGCCTCGTCTCAAGGCCCACTTCCAGATCCAAGATTATACTCAAACTCTCGATTTGGTGCCGAACAATCCAAAACTAATCAAATAGTATATAAACTAATCAATACATGCTCAAAATTTTGCATTCCAACTATTAAAGAGGTTACCCAACCCTAAATGTAAGATCCTAAAATTTACCCTCGGGCCCACGTGCCCGGATTCTGGAGAGTTTCGAAGAAAGTTGTTACCCATAACCTCACGAAGTCAAATATATAATTTTCATCAAATTCCATAACCATTTTCATGGTCAAATCCCATTTTTACTGTCACAAACCAATCCTCCCTCCGCGAGAGGTCGCGACAGCACCTAGTCTCTACGACTAGGTAATCCTAATATTTGCGGAATAACAACAAAAATAAACATAAATCTAAACCATTAACAGTAACAGAAATGAAATATTTTATAGAAATGCCGCTCGGCATATACAATAACAAATCCCAACAAAATACATCAAGAGTTTTCCCAAGACCCGGAACATCATAAGTCACAAGCTTCAAAGAATTTGCTATCTGTTCTATACATCAGTATTTTGAAGTATTAGAAGAAAAACTACACAAGAGATAGAGGGGGACTCCTCGATCTGCGGACACGACAAATGTACCTCGAAGTCTCCGTAGCAGCAGCAGGTGCACAACTAATAACAGGGCTGGAATGATGTACCTGGATTTGCACACGAAAACATATACAGAAGAGTATCATGAGTACACCATAATGGTACCCAAATAGTGCCAAGCCTAACCTCGGTCGAGTAGTGACGTGGTCAGGTCAGGCCCATTGGTAAATAATAAATGAGACAGGGAAAATGTACAATGTAGTAGACTAGAATTTAAGAAAAAAGGACACAGCAAATAATAGTTCAACACACAGAGTAAACAACAGGGGATCTCCCGAGATACCGCCTCATAGTCCCAAAATAAATACGCAAGGAGAACTCCCGAGGTACCGCCTCGTAATCTCAAAAGTAAATGTATAGGGAGAACTCCCGAGGTGACGCCTCGTATTCTCAAAAGTAAATGTGCAGGGGGGTCTCCTGGGATACCGTCTCGTAGTCCCAAAAAGTAAACATGCAGGGGGATATCCCGGGATACCGTCCATAGTCCAAAAAGTAAATACACATCTCAAACAAATGGAGATAACCGCTACAGCAAGAGAATCTACAGTTTAGACTAAGTAAAAGTCAAGAAAAGAAACAGGAATTCACTAAGCATGTTTTAAAGAGTTCAGTTAAGCAATTAAGACACGTAAACACTGCTATTCTAGGCTAACAGGATAACTACACATGCTAGTATACTCAAATAGGATGAAAACAGGTAATTACTCAGTAAAAAAAAGCAGGTTTTGCAACAAATAGCTTGTGTACGCACTTGTCACCTCGCGTACACGGCGCTCACATATCATATCAGTACCAAATCTTAAGGGGATTTCCTCCACACAAGGTTAGGCAAGCCACTTACCTCGAACCAAGCTCAATCAATCGATAGCAATGATTTTCTCACGAATATCCGACTCTGAATATCCCAAATCTATCCAAAATCAATTACATACCATAATATATCTATGAGAAACTAATCTAATTAATGCAATCTAAGCTAAAGTAAGAAATTAGGAAATCTACTCGAAATGCCTCCCCAAGCCCACGTCTCGGAATCTAGTAAAAATCACAAAACATGGACACTCATTCAGTAACGAGTCCAACCATACAATAATTACTCGAATCCAACCTCAAATCGCCTTTCAAAACTCAAATTTTTAGTCTATGAAGTTTCTACCATTTTTCCCCAAATTTCCAACTCAAATCCGTAATTAGATGATGAAAATAGTAATAGATTCATAAAATATAGTCCAATCCGGGTTAGAATCACTTACCCCAACAATATTCTTGAAGAAACCTTGAAAAATCACCTCACACCGAGCTCTCAAAATCCCGAAATCGAAATGGGAATCAAACCCTCAAAATTCTTTTTTCTGCCCAGTTATTTTGCATCCGCGGACCTACTGTCACATCTACGGAAATTCCATCGCAAGTGCAGATTCCACTTAAAGCCCAGAGTCTGCTTCTACGATCACGTGGTCGCACCTGCGTGTGCACACTTGCGGACCCATCCGCTTCTGCGATAACCTCCCCAGCCTGGCCTTCGCTTCTACGATTGCTTCTCCGCAGGAGCGGCTTCGCTTCTGCGGTCACATTGTTGCACCTGCGACAACTGGCTATCCAGACCAGGGCCGCATCTTTGAGCTACCCTCCGCACATGCGAGTCCGCACCTGCGGCCTCCCCGCCGCAGGTGCGAAACACCAGAAGACCAGAAAACTCAACAATTGCCTAAGTCCAAATTTCGATCCGTTAAGCACCCGAAACACACCCGAGGCCCCCAGGATCTCAATAAAACATACCAACCAGTCCTAAAAACACCGTACGAACTTAGTTGAGCGCTCGAAAATCACATCAAGCAACGCTAAAAACATGAATCACCCTCCGATTCAAACTTAATGAACTTGAAACTTCAAATTTCTATAACTGATGTCGAAACCTATCAAACCATGTCCGATTGACCCCAAATTTTGCACACAAGTCATTATCAACATCACGAGCCTACTCTAACTTCTGGAATTGTAATCTGACCCTGATATCAAAATGTCCACTACCGCTCAAAATCTCCAAAAATTCAACTTTCTCCATTTCAAGCCTAACTAAGCTACAGACCTCCAAAACATAACTCAGACACGCCCATTCGTACAAAATCACCCAACGGAACTAACGGAACCGAAGAACTCCATTCCGGAATTGTCTTCACACAGTTCCAACTATGGTCAAAATCCTAAGACTTAAGCTTTCGTTCAGGGACTAAGTGTTCCAACACTCTGAAACCACAACCAACACCTCTGTAAAGACACATAAGCAGAAAGAGATACGGGGGAAACAGTAAATAGGGGATCGGGGCTATAACTCTCAAGACGACCGGTCGGGTCGTTACATTTACCCAAAACCTAGGTTTTCATCTTAAACCTTGATTTCGCCAATTTTTACATGTTAATCTACCCATAATCTATGTATTTAACTCATGTTGTTTATAAATTACTTACCTCAAAGTGCTAGGTGAAAATCCTATTCCAAAAGCTCCAAAAATCGCCTAAGAGATGAAAGAAAATGAGTTAAATGGTCTAAGTCCCGCATTTAATACGCTGTGCACAGGTCTCTGATGTCGCATTTGCGACACCAGGTTCGCAAATGCGAAGGTCGCAAATGCGAATCCCGGTCTTCTATTTCTAAAGCCGCAAATGCGAACACTACCGACATTGCAAATGTGGCTAAAGTGTCGCAAATGCGAACACTACCCCAGGTCAAGCTTTTTCACAATTGTGAAGCTTTTCTCACATATTCGAGGCTCGCAAATGCAAACAATTTTTTGCATTTGCAAGACCTGCAGCACCAGCAATAAAACATCAGAAAACTGAAGTGTTTTCTCATCCTCCTGAACGTCTGAAACTCACCCGAGCCCTCGGGTGCTCCACACCAATCACTCACACAAATCTAATAACATAATACAAACTCGATCGAGCGATCAAAACATTGAAATAACATCAAAACCCATGAATCGAGCGCCAAAACGCATGGATTGATTCATGAACTCAAAAACTTCTAAAAAGACTTCCACACGTCTGATTCCTATCAAATCAACTCGGAATGACGCCAAATTTTGTGTGCAGGTCTTAAATGACATTACAAAATTATTCCCGATCTCGAAATTCCATTTGAACCTCGATATCACCAAAACCTACTCCAAATCAAATTTAAAGAACTTCAAAAACCTTCAAAGAACCAACTTTCAATATTAGGCACCGAAACGCTCCCAGGGTTATCCGAAACCCAATGCGATAATACGCCCAAATCCGAAATCATCATACGAACCTATTGGAACCGTCAAATTCCGATTCCGAGGTCTTTTACTCAAAATATTGACCAAAGTCAAACTTAGTCTTTTACGGCCAACTTAAGGAACCAAGTATTTCGATTTCAACCCGAACCCTTTCAAATCCCGAACTAACCGTCCCCGCAAGTTATAAAACAGAAAGAGTACATACGGGGAGTCTTATTTAGGAAAATGGGGTTCTAAAAAGTAAAACGATAGGTCGGATCGTTACATACAAAATACAATGTAATAATTAGTTAAGCCATTCAATTAGACTAATTATCTATTTTTACTTTTTTGACTTTTCCTTCTCATTTTAATAGTCCAAAAAAAGCTATTAAATAGTACAATAAACCATCTTAATCTAAGAGGCTACAAAGACTATTTAAAGAGGTGATGTTAATACGTATTAAAGAGGCCACAAAGTCTCTCTTCAATCATAATACTTATTTTTATTTTATTAATATAAATTACTTTGTGTATAATTGAATGTAATATTCATTTCAAATCTGAAATGTATTTTTTAATCTCTCTATATATAAGCTAAATAAGACAAGAGCTCATCAAGCAATCAATTCAATTCTATGTACATTTCAATCTATCCATTCTCACTTCAAATTTTTGGAGAGTGTTAGTTCTTCCGTTGCTAAATTTGGTAGAATTAAATTACATAATAAACTTTAGTTACAAAATCCCAAAATCCCAAAAATTCCAAATTGTAAACCCTAATTTATACAATTGAAAGAATTTATATAATTAAAATTAACAAATGTGGATAACTAACCTTCACAGAGAGGAGAGGGGTATAATTTTGGGTGTGGCGCGGCAGTGGCGGAGACACAGTAGCGGCGGAGAAACAGTGGTGGCACAGTAGAGACGAAGTGGGGGGTTTGATTTTGGGTGAGAAGGGAGTAGTGAGGTGATTAGGGTGGGATTTGGAAAGGACTTTTGGATGTGGAAGAAAAAGTGAGAGAAAAAGTAAACCGAAAAATGGGGAAGAAACCCGTGCTAGATTTGCCCTTAATTAGAAATTTTCGATCAAAGTCGGTCGAAAAATATCGGTCGGTATCATTAAGTCCATTTTGATCGTTTGACTACACATTACCGACCAAAATCGGTCGGTAATTAATTTTTAAATTATTTTTATAATTAATTTATTTATAATACCGACCGAAGTCGGCCAGTTTTTGTCAATTTATAATATTTAATATTTAACTTATATATATATATATATATATATATATATATATATATATATATATATATATATATA
>ML302904.1:0-12235 GCA_005239505.1 Nicotiana paniculata
CATAAAGGTGTATCATCAATCTCTAAACCGAGACATGGATTCCATCAACTAACTATTACTTCGGCAATGTACATTATTATTATCCAATTTACCAGGCATATTGACCCGCAAAAGAATCTCGACTTTTAATAAATCAAAACAATAATAATATACACAACTAATAATAATTATATCAAGATTAAGAGTATAAGTACATTTAATGGCTAGAGAGTTTATTTTATTAAGTCAGTATAAAATACTTATCTCTAGTTGGTCCGTTCAATACATACAAAATGTACTAGCACAAGAAGTTGGAATTAAACCATTCCCATGATCAAGATAAATTATATTTAATCTTGTGCTACAATCATTCATGATGGTTTGTCCAATTCCATCATTAGATTGTGAACTCAAACTTTATACTTATAAGAACCGATGATTTAATCTTCCGTGTATAAGCTAAACTCTATACAAATCATCTACTATATAAGTAAATGACACAGACGAATATATGATCTATTTAAAACTTTAATAAAATTGAATAAACAATTATTCCATAATAAATACTATATCCAAATCAAACTCATGGTTAATAGTATATATCCCAACAATCTCCCACTTAGACTTTTAACCATGACAATTATTGAATATACTATATCTAAACGCATGGTTAATAGTATATGCCCCAATAATCTCCCACTTAGACTNTGGGCATTCTTTTTACACGACTATTAAAAGTCTCCACAAAATAAGATTTTATTAAAGAAACTTTCCATGTTAGTTCTGATGCAATCTTTGTCCAATAGTGCTTTGTTGTAACTATCTAGTTTTGTATTAAACTCTTCAGGGGTTCTGTTACTGAAACTATGCCAAGAGTGTATACCAAACTATAATTTTACTTTGTATTCTCCCACTACGACGAAGTACTACTAATATTACCTTCATTACCTTACGTCTTTGAAATATTAGCGACTTCTTACTATAGTGTTCACTGTTCAAACATAACTCCCACTTGATAAAGGCATGTCTTTAACGTTCTCCCACTACTTAAATGCAATGCAGTTGTTTTAATAATTATTTAAAATATGACCTACAGTCCTTATCTAGAAAAATACAGTTATTTTAACAATTGTCTTATTTTCTTTAGGACAATAAAATAAAACTCCATTCGTTTCCTTGGATATTCAATAAACATGCACCTATCCATTCTTAGTTCCAACTTACATATCCGATTTTCCTTTCAACACATATGCGTGACAATCCTATATCTAAACATGCCATAGACTGAGCTTACATTCGGTCCACAGTTCTATAGATGTCCTAGGTACTAACTTTGAAGGAACTAATTCAGAATGTAATTTGCAGTTTCCAGGAAATATTCCAAAAACGAATAAGGAAAATCTGAATAACACATCATTAATCTATCCATGTTCAAAAAAGATTATTTCTTCTTTCTACTACACCACTTTATGGAGTTTATGATGTAGTCAATTGAGATGTAATCCCTTATTCTGATAAGTAACAAAAGAACTCTTTAGAGAGGTGCTCGCCACTACAATCAAATTGCAGTAACTATATATATTTCCTTGGTGCTTCTCCGTTCCAAGTCTTAAAACTCTTGAATTACTCAAATCATTAAGACTTACGGTGCATCCAATAAATATATTAATATCTCTTACGAGTATGTTCATTTAACCATAAAAAATAGAAGAGATTTATTCCAGCTTATCACTAGCTTTATTTCCTTTAGAAGGGAAACATGCTTTAGTCAAATTTCCTTCCAAATAGGATTCACAAGTTCGTAGTGTCTCTACTTTCAATGAACTTTTAAGGTCCATCCTTGACCAACTTGATATCCTTTCCAGATTAATATGACTTAGACAAAGGTGCACATATAAATTTGCTCAATTATGAAGAACATATTCTCTTATGAGATAGACTAATATTGTTCTGTTCAGGAGAGACATTAATATACAATAATAAGGTCATGCATTCATGTACCACAAGAGATAAAAATTTTATCAAGCTCAATAACTCAAGAGTTATTCGAAACTTAAGACAAATATCCATCTCTTATTTTACCCAGAAATCGGAATTAAATTCCTTCTAACAAAAGGTACAAATATTGCATCCTTTAAATTAATGTCTTTCCACTTCCAAAAGAAAGTTTTAATAATTAACTCGACAAATTGCATAAAGTCATAGTGGAGTTGAGATAAAACATTAAATAGATCATAATAAGTCAAAACACTGAATGATAAAATTCAGATTGCATTCAATATTTATATACATGCATGCATATCGAATAATAAATTTCGATGGGAAAAGAATCATTCATGCAAAACATATTATATAACGCAAGAATTATACAATCCAGAAAGAAACAAAACCAACTCAGATGGAGAGGTTACTATTATTATCAGACAATTGTATATAACCATTTAATACTAAAATCTAAAACACACTACACATATATGTATTCATGCATCTTGAATAGAAAATTTCGATAAGAAAAGAACTACTCATGCAACATACATATGTAATGCCAAATTGTTCACTCAAATAAATTAAACAGACCCAACTCAGATGGAGAGTATACTGTTAATTTAAGTCAAGTGAACATCATTTTTAATAGCTCTAGTTCCATTGATCCAACATGTATACCCAGATGGAGAGTAAGTACATGATATCAATTACTAGTATATCACCTAGTGTAAGTACATGATATCAATTACTAGTATTTCACCTAGTGAGCTTACAATAAATTTATCTGATATGGAGGAAGACCTAAAGTCAACGCATAAATTTGTTACTCACTTGAAATTAATTGTGGAAGACCATAGAAATATATTTCTACCACCACATAATCATGATTGTATTTTAGTTACAAAATTGATTCAACCCTTTAACTCAGACAGAGAGTTAATTCAACTTATCAATAACTAGTAACTATATCCAGTGAGTTCATAATAAATTTATCCGATATGGAGGAAGACCTAACGTCAAAGCGTAAATTTATTATCTCACTATAATTAAAAAATGGTGATCATAGGGATTAATTCCTATCACCACTTTATCACAATCACGAATTTTTTTTTTCCTGAGGATTAAGTTCCATAATTAAAAGATGCTCAAAACGCCATTTAAGCAGTCCTAAAACGTTAGAATTAACGCTTTCCACTGCACAACAGTGAATATTGTTCACTGGACTGTTTCTGGTAAACCTATCAAATTTCAGATCAATCGGAGATTGTTAACATCACAATCTCCACAAATTCCAACCAAATTTGGAAAATTACCATTTTAAGCAATTTTTTAAGAATTTAAAATATGACATACTTTCTTATCATATATCAATTCATGTCAAATCAACATGTGTTATCATGTTCCACATTAGACATAAATAAAATGATAGAAAGAATGATTTTTTGTATGTAAATCACATTTTAATCCGTCAAAACTTTCAAAAAACTCATCTAAACGATCCTGAAAATCATCGAAATATGATGTGATTCACTGCATAGCAGTGAGTTCTTCTTAACTGATCGTTTTTAATGATCCTACCGAATTTCAGGTCATTCGGAGATCGTGATAATTCATGATCGCCAAAAACTAGACCAAATTCAAATAAATTATTTTTGGCATATTTAGGATTAAACTCATGTGATTTGCATTCTTGCTATATATCATACCAAGTTAAATCATCATGTTTCAGATTTAACACAAATATAGCCGATATATAAAGAATAACTTTTCATATTTATAATAAATTCAATTTAATGAACTGCTTGAAAACCCATTTAAACGACCTCAAAATGCCGAAAAACAGCATGATTCACTGCATAGCAGTGAGTTTTTCTTACTAGATCGTTTTCGATGAACCTAACAAGTTTCAAGTTAATTGGAGTTCGTCTAATTCATGACCACCAGCTTGTATCCAACTCGGAGAATAACGGTTTTAAACAGTTCCATGAATTAAAATAAATACGATATTGATTTCATTCTCCTTGTAATTATACTATGAGCTCAAGGAATATATTATGTTCTTCCTATTTCTAGGATACATAATATCTCCTTTTACATAAATTATCCTTTTATTAAATACACAAGAACCTAAGATATTATATTTTCTCTCATTCGGCGAAAAAAGTTAACATCTCTTCTCATGGGTGGAGTTGGTCTTACTAGTACCCAAAGACAAAACTCTTTTTCTAGTTAAGAACCTCCACCACTAATGTAGATTTATCAAGGATAATTTTCACATGGTACATTAAGCACATTTTAATGATTCAAATAAATAGACCATTTTGTGGATCCTACTTACTAATCATAATGCTCAATCCATGAATAGACACAACTTCACATATACAAATTTATTAAGAATTTTCATGAGTTCAAATAAACAAACCACTTTAGTGGTAACTATTTATTACTCTTAAAATTCTCAATTTACAAGTGAAATTACATATAGCTCATAAAATTACTTATGGCAGAATATGGACCATAACTTAAGAGTTATATCAATAATGTGAAACTCATACAAAATACCATCATATTTCACTTAATTACAACCTCCAACCAGAGAACAATAATCTTCATCGATAATCCAAAACTAGTAATTACGTAGGGCATGAAAACATAAACTAAAATTTGAGAAATTTTTCTTTATGCACAAATATGCCAAACGCTACAATCATTAGTTATCCAGGATATCAAATAGAGGATTTCACTTTCTTACAAAATAATTATATCATCATGCAATATCAATTATACCTTGTAAGACCTAGTCAATAGAATCCTATACCTGTATTATTGAATTTAATACAACAACAATACGTCTATTTGCTAATAGCCAATGTGTAAACCTATTATATGACCAGTATCTAATCATGGGGACCATGGGGAGTCACCCCACTACCGTTGAATTAAAAACGAATTAAAATTATTAAGAAATAATTTCCAAAAAATAGAAAAATGCCCAAAACATGGTTCGAACGATCTCAAAATGCCGAAAAACACCATGATTTACTACTAAATCAGTAAGTTTTTCTCATCACGTTTCTTCCAATGGACCCACCAAATTTCAGCTTAATCGGAGTCCGTCAAATTCGCTGACCTCCGAGAATACCGGCTATTCGGTCAAAAACAGGTTTTGCGTTTTTCTAGGTTTTACCCCAAAAAATTAAGATAACCTCAATCAAATATCAATAAGAACACAGATATCTCATGATTACAAGAGTACCCCAAAATTTTTGCACTGTTAATTCACAAAACAGCAGTGCAGTTTTTCAGAAAACCACATATACATGTAGTTCAAAAACGCACATAAACACGTTATTCTTGTTTCATGAAAATTTTTAGTTATCTAATCAGATGTGAGTGAGCTCTGATACCAATTGTTGGATTATTATACGCACAGAAGCAATCCTAGTATCAAAATCACATGTAATCTAGATAACTAGCATAAACGGGGTTTCACGGGTTACCTCTTGAAGCGTGAACATATCTGTTTTTCGCATGAGTCTTCAATTCCATAACTTCTCAATGGAATCTCCACCACCCGCACAATCGTGATCCTCGAACGTTCCAAGGTCTTCTACTGTGCTACCCAAATAATATCCGGAAATAGCAATTTCGTGTGGGCGAAATTTCTAGAAAAATATGTTGAAATTTTCGGCCACCATGGCTGAAAATTTCACCCATCTATCTCTTTTGTTTCTAGGTGGAAAACCTTATGTATTTATAGCATAAGTTTTAAGGGTTAAAACCCTTTTCCAAAACCTGTTGGGTTTTTTTCCATCAGAAAAAAGATTCCTTTATTTCCTATTATTTAGGCACAGTAGGGACCATAGAATTTAATTAACAAGACTCCAATTATGGAATTAATTTCTAATTTTTGAAATTAATATCTACCATAATTAATTACGAATTATTCCACTAAAAATGCGTAATTGCACTCCTTATTCAATTTCGAAATTTATCCATTAAATCTTATTTAACTCCCCATGTTAAGATTCAGATACTAATCAATTAAATTAAATTACTGACAATTTAATTTATTGATTTATTTCCTTTGGACTTTCGCTTAACTTATTTCATGTGTCGGATACAAAATCCACCGGCCCGGTTTACACATGAAAACTTATAAGCTTTCATAAAGGTGTATCATCAATCTCTAAACCGAGACATGGATTCCATCAACTAACTATTACTTCGCCAATGTACATTATTATTATCTAATTTACCAGGCATATTGACCCGCGAAAGAATCTCGGCTTTTAATAAATCAAAATAATAATAATATACACAACTAATAATAATTATATCAAGATTAAGAGTATAAGTACATTTAATGGTTAAAGAGTTTATTTTATTAAGTCAGTATAAAATACTTATCTCTAGTTGGTCCATTCAATACATACAAAATGTACTAGCACAAGAAGTTGGAATTAAACAATTCCCATAATCAAGATAAATTATCTTTAATCTTGTGCTATAATCATCCATGATGGTTTGTCCAATTCCATCATTAGATTGTGAACTCAAAATTTATACTTATAAGAACCGATAATTTCATCTTTCGTGTATAAGCTAAACTCTATATACTAAATCATCTACTATATAAGTAAATGACACATACGAATATATGATCTATTTAAAACTTTATTAAAATTGAATAAACAATTGTTCCATAATAAATACTATATCCAAACTAAACTCATGGTTAATAGTATATATCCCTAACACTCGGAACTGCCACCAGACTCTTCAGATAAAAGCAGGTTGGCTGTACATCTAAATTTTGGACTGTGGTACTAAAAATGAGCTACTGCAGATCAATTCTTTAAAGTTAATAAACCAAAGCAATTTCCTCTCGTATTCCTTGTGTAGATTGGGAATATCGATTTCATTAAGATTGATTATGATGAAGAGATTATGTGACAATATTATATTATACAAAGTGTAAGGAACTAGAGATAAAATCATTTTAATGGTGATAATATATGGCTGGCTTCATTAGATACGAAAAACTAGCGAGCTCCCTGAATACTGAACATTTTTTTATTTTCCAACGCGCCCCATTAGGTTCAAACCCGCATCGGCACCGTCCCATTGCCATCCCTAGCCGTGCCTGATAAAATCATGTAGGAGTAAGGTTCTATTTACCGCTCTTTTCTTCCTAAACAAGATTACAAATTAAAAAATAATTCAACTAGACCACCTTGGCAATTTCGGTCCATCTGATACAAGGCACAAGCAATCTTTCTCTATCAGATACCGAGATTGCAGTGAGAAGAGAATTTGTTATTAGAACTAAAATGGCGTCAAAAGGAAAACAAAATGTAATCTAACAAAGTCCGATTACGTCAAACTTACATGATCAGTTAAAACAGAAACACGGCTTAAGCCACAATGCTAAAATAAGTACTCCCTCCATCCCAATTTCGTTAATCAGTGTTTGACTGGACACTAAATTTAAAAAAGAAAGAATTTCGAAATTTGGGGTGTAAAAATAAATTTAAAATTAAATTATTTCTATATATATATATATATAGAGTAAAGTGTCATTCTTTTTGGGACAGACGGAAGCAATCAACAAGGCATCATTTTACCTCACATAAAAGCATATATTCTTCATGTGACCACCCACTTTTCTTGAGATGAGAGTTCAAATAAGTAAACCACCTGCAGATTTTTAAAAAATTATCGCCATCACTTCAGTTAACCAGGTAGAAACATTTTGTCCTTGAATTATACTTGTCAGAATGTCAGTTCCATGGACACGAATTTTCTCTCGTAGAATATCATCCTCCTGCAATTCCAAGGAATCCATTTCAATGCAGGAAATCATTAATACAGCACCAGAAATGCCGAAACACAAATGCAAACTAATCAATTCAACCGCCAAAAAATAAATAAGATAAATCAAATAACAGTAATTGCTACCTCTTGAGACCAAGAAACAATATGTCTACCTTTGGGCTTTGCACGATCACAACTATTTCTATTACTGTTAGAATTGGCTTCCTTCTTCTTCATATTCTGCAATTTTCACAAACCTATACTTCTGTGTTCCCTCCGGGCTTGCATGCTATGTTACAAAATACCATTTTGGGTGAATGATTATATAGAAATGGCTAAAAGGCTGAAAAAAAGGTAAAGACTATTTCTTTCTACATTCTTTCTCCTCGGATTCGGACTTTCCAGTCAACTTTATTTTACCCCGGTAAAGTTCAAACAACATAAATGGAACCCAAATTGGGATTCACTAGTTTATGATATTCAATGCGTGGGGCCAATCTAAATAAAAAGCAATTAAAAAAAAAAGAAAAAGAAAAATGACATCAAGTTGCTATAACAGAAAAACCAATTTTCTCCAAGGAGTTGACAAGGTTAGAAAGCTAAAACTTCAGTCTCTTAGGGCTGATTTCGATGTTTTAAAAATGAAAGAACCCGAATGCATTTCAGATTATTGTTTAAAAGTGAAGGCTATTGTAAATGAATTGAGAAGATACCGGGAGTACGTAGAAGATGTTCGTGTGGTAGAAAAGATCCTTCGCACTTTAGCACCTAAATTTGATTTTGTGGTGTGTGCTATTGAGGAGTCTAAAGATTTGGATTCTATAACGATGTAGCAATTGCAAGGTTCTTTACAGTCCCATGAAGAAAAGATCAAGACGAGACAATAAGTGCCACTGGAGAAATTTCTTAAAACTCATACATCCTTTAAGGATTATGGAGGTGAAAAAAGGTATCGACGGAATCGACGGGGACGAGGCCGTAGCGGTCATGGAAGAGGAAGAAGTAACGGTAACAATTTCAACAATGAAGTTAAAATCCACCAGACATTCAGAGGTCGTGATTGTGGACACAGAAGAGGAAGCAGACGTGGCTACTACCATGAAATTAATGGACAAAGGTATGCCAAATCTAAAATTTAGTGTTATAATTTTCATAAATTTAGCCATTACTCTTGGGAATGTCGTAGCAATGTTGAAAAAAAATCTAACTTTGTTGATGGCAAGAAAGAAGAAGATGAGTCAACATTGTTGTTGGCACTCAAGGAAGAAGACAAATATGATTGTAGCTCGTGGTATTTGGACAATGGAGCAAGCAATCATATGTGTGGATGCAAAGAGAAGTTTGTGGAGATCAATAAGACGGTGAGAGGTAATGTGTCCTTTGGAGATACCTCAAAGATTCAAATCGAAGGGATAGGTACGATTCTGATATCCTGTATAGATGGTAGTCACAAGCTAATTCAAGATGTTTATTATGTGCCAAAATTAAAAAGTAATATTTTGAGTTTGGGCCAACTTCTTGAAAAGAAATATGTCATCCACATGAAAAATATGCATCTTTGGCTTAGAGATTCAAGTGGAATTCTAATTGCTAAAGTGCATATGGCAAAGAATAGATTATTTTTTCTGAATCTTAAGACAATTGATGCAAAGTGTTTGAAGGCTAACGTGCAAGATGAATTATGGTGTTAGCACATGCGGTTTGGACACTTGAATTTTGACGGACTCAAACCAAGGGGAGAAAAGAACATGGTGCATGAGATACCATCAATCAACCATCCCAATCAATTGTGTGAAGCTTGTAATCTTGAAAAACATGCAAGGCGGAGTTTTCCAAAGGAGGCCATGTCAAGATCAACCAAACCGCTCCAGCTTGTACACACTGATGTGTGTGGACCAATCAATCCACCGTCCTTTGGTAAAAGTAAATACTTTCTACTTTTCATTGATGACTTTAGTAGAAGACTTGTGTTTATTTCTTGAACCAAAAATCTGAAGCTTTTGCTGCTTTTAAAATTTTTAAAATACTTGTGGAGAAAGAAAGTGGCTATGAAATTAAAGCTTCAAGGTCCGATAGAGGAGGCGAATTCACTTCAAAAGAATTTAATGACTTCTGTCAGTCTCATGGAATTCGTCGCCCTCTAACGGTACCTTATTCACCCCAACAAAATGGAGTTTCAGAGAGAAATAATCGAACGATTCTTAATATGGCTAGATGTATGTCGAAAGCTAAAAGTATTCCCAAGGAATTTTGGCCGAAGCTGTTTCTTGTGCAGTTATTTGAACAACAGATCTCTAACAAGAAATGTTAGATATCAAACCCCTCAAGAAGCAAGGAGTGGAAGAAAACCAAGTGTCAAGCATTTAGAATCTTTGTGAATATAGCCTATGCTCATGTGCCACAATAAGGGAGAGCGAAACTTGACGATCGAAGTGTCAAGCATGTGTTTGTTGGCTATGATACGAGCTCAAAAGACTACAAGTTATACAACCCAAGCAGTGGCAAGATGGTTATAATTCATGATGTTGAATTTGATGAATTGGCATGAAATTGGGAAGCTCAGGAAGAAATTTTATATGATTTTCTTCCATACTTTGGTGATGAAGAAGAACAAGAGACCGTGGAACCTGAGAAGGATACAATTCCACCTCCTTCACCAACTAATGTTGCATCTCCTTCATCTCAAGAAAGATCAAATGAACAACCGCAAAGAACGAGGACTATTCAAGAGTTCTATGATGACACATAAGAAGTTACTACTTTTGATTTTTTATATTGTCTCTTTGCTGATAGTGAATCAATAAACTTTGATGAAACTGTTTCAGACAAAAGGTGGACACAAGCCATGGAGGAAGGGATTGAGTCAATAGAGAAGAACAACACTTGGGAGTTAACAACTCTTCCCAAGGGCCATCGAGCAATTGGAGTGAAATGGATATACAAAATAAAGAAGAATCCTGATGGAGATGTGCAAAAATACAAGGCACGACTTGTGGCTAAAGGCTACAAGCAAAGGCAAGGCATTGACTATGAAGAAGTCTATGCACCAGTTGCCTGCATGGAGACAATTCGTTTGCTGATCTCTTTAGCGGCGCAAATAAAGTGGAAGATTAATCAACTAGACGTTAAGTCAGCCTTCTTGAATAGCTATCTTGAAGAAGAAGTCTATGTTGAACAACCATTGGGTTTTGTGGTAAAAAACCACGAAGATAAATTGTTGCGGTTGAATAAAGATTTATATGGATTAAAGCAAGCCCCACGAGCATGGAATAGTTGCATCGACAAGTATTTTCAAGACAATGGGTTTACTCGTTGTCTGCATGAATATGCTCTTTACCTTAAAGTTCATACTAATGGAGATAACTTACTTGTTTGTCTTTATGTTGATGATCTAATTTTCACGGGTAATAACCCAAGTTTGTTTAAAGCTTTTAAGAAAGATATGTCCCGTGAGTTCGAGATGACAGACGTAGGGCTCATGTCGTACTATCTGGGCCTAGAAGTGAAGCAGACGGAGGATGAAATTTTTATCTCTCAAGAAGGCTATACAAAAGAGATATTGAAGAAGTTCAACATGCTCGATTGCAACCCCGTGAACACACTGATGGAAAGTGGGACAAAATTGTCCAAGTGTGATGAAGGAGAAAAAGTGGATCCCACATTTTTCTAAAGTCTTGTGGGAAGTTTGAGGTACTTGGCTTGTACCAGGCCAAATATACTCTTTGTAGTTGGGATAGTAAGCTGCTTATGGAAGCTCCTACCTCCACTCATTTGAAAGTCGCTAGAAGAATTTTTCGCTACCTAAAAGGTACGATTGACTTTGGGCTATTTTATTCTTTTTCTAGGGATTTAAACCTTATGGGATATTGTGATAGTGATTATGTGGGAGATATTAATGATAGAAAAAACACATCCGGTTTTGTGTTTTCTTGGGCGATTCTGTTATTTCTTGGAGTTCAAAGAAATAATCAATTGTTACTCTCTCGCCTTGTGAAGCCGAATATGTAGAAGAAACTATTATCGACTCTGTGTTAAAACTAGAAAATCAGAAGAACTGTTAGAAGAAACAGAAAATTATATAAACGATAAGAAATATTCCGAGTCCACAATTTCCTTGTGTGTCCTTAAGGAATTTTAACCCCCTCACAAGTTGCCAAGGTAATGGATTAAATCCTCCCAGGATGAANGTGTAGTATTCAGAATGATCTCGATTTTTTTTTCAATGAGTGGAAAAATAATCCATGCCTTAGAATTTATAGGCAATTATTGGAAGAGGTGTGATATCTGTTCAGGAAAAAGTGTCTGTTCAGGAAGGAAAACAACGTTCAGCAAAAGCAGCATTTTTTTTGGATTTCAGTTAATTCCGTTAATGAATTGACTGACATTTAATTAATTATTAAATAAACTTTGTCCAAAAAATAATCTTATCGATCGATCATTTGACAAATCCAAA
>ML302906.1:0-46870 GCA_005239505.1 Nicotiana paniculata
GAGTCCGTGCGTAGCTACTATTATGCCATGTCCGGGTAGTCTAGGACCCACTAGCATGACTTATGTGTTGTACATGTGATCCTGCCTGTAATTTAAACTGCTAATATAATCGAAATCGTAATTGAATATCTGAAGAAGATTAGAGTTTATTTTCTTAATCATCTAGAAAGAGAATTGATTCCTCTGTGGATAATTGTATACCTGGGAGGATCATATTATGGAATATCATTAAACTTGGCGAATGAGTTTCAAAACAAAGATTTAAAAGCTATATTTCATGTTCCTTTAAGAAAATTTTTACCACTTTCCTGAGAAAAAATTGCTTTCTTGATAAAATACGGATTTATTATGTGGATATGTGTACATATGAGCACCTGAGTCGCAGGTATGATTCGCGAGCAGGCTAGCCTTATTATTTGTATGTATAATCGTGTTGCATGATCGATTCGCGAGCGGATTAGATAGATGCATCTATGGTTCAAGTCGTTCGACCCTCGGCAGTGCAGAGTTTATTATTGTTGCTCCGCATCGTTCGACCCTCGGCATTGCTTGCACATTATATTTACTGTATAGTTGTTATGATTTTTTCCTGATTACTGGCTGGAATTTTAAGTTGTCAATTGAAATGACAGATATTTAAAGTTATTAAAATTTTTCTAAAGAAGTTGTTTCTTCCCGTTGATTAATTGTTAGCTGATTAAATCACCCATGTTGATTAATTGTTATTAATATGACGAAGATATAAAGTGTTAAATGTGAACAGAGTTATTAATATTTATCCCTGATTTTAATAAATTGCCTATGATAATCATGCTTAGTGTCACACTTGAATATTCTAAATTGACCTTTAGCAAGTGTGTAATTTGACCTCTCATCACTACCTCTCTGAGGTTAGGCGGGCGACTTACTGAATACATGTTGTTTTTGTACTCATGCTACACTTGCTGTGCATTTTATTGCACGTGTACTTTCATAACGATGTGGAGGATTTGGAGACTTAGGCGAGCTGCATCATCCGGAGGCGATACATAGCTGACAGAGTGTCCCTCATACTGTATTACATTATTTTAATTTCCTTGTCCACTTGTATTTCGGACAAGCTTTGTAGAAATTGTAAAATTCTTAGAAATTGCTCATGTACTTGTGACATCGGGTTCTGGGATGTGTTGGGATATATTTGCTAAAATAGGACTATTTAAACCATTGTATTTAATTAAGGGATTTTTATTTAATTACTATATAATAAAGTGAAAGTTAATGATTTCATAAATGCTAAAACCGAAAATTATTTAAATAAATAAATGATTAGATTTCCTGACAATGATGTCCGGCGCCATCACGACCTCATGGACTTTGGGTAGTGACAACATGGTATCAGAGCTCTAGGTTCCCTTAGGTCTCACGAGCATGAGCAAGTCTAGTAGAGTCTTGCGGATCGGCATAGAGACATATGTACTTATCTTCGAGAGGCTACAGGGCTGTTAGGAGTACTTCCCTTCTTGATTCCTCATCGTGCGATTCGATTCCTTTGGGATTATGCCTATGTTCATTCCTACTCAATCTTACGCATCGCTAAGCGCTTGCTATGAATCAGAAAATTTGAGGAATTGAAATGGTGCTACGGATGTAATTCGAGATGTTCCCATGTGTAATTGGTTGGGGCTGCTGTTATGGCCCTGCAAAAGAATAATATTTTGTTTCAGCTCAGTAGCTGTGTTTCTGAGAGCCTTAAGGCTATGCTCAGGTAGTGATGATGCTTGCGATTGGTTATCGCGCGATGTCGATATGATGATAGAATGCTTGCCCGTATGTTGGGGGCGATGAATGGTTTGAAGGGAGGTCTTCTGAGAGTGTGATTTCGAGATTTCGGTATTTTAGTTCCGGCAGAGGAAAGGCATTTAGGTTATGAATGGTCCGGTTAGGGTTGATAAAGTAGTAAGACTTGGTGTTTTCAAGTGAGGTAGGATATGCACCTGTAACGTAAAGTCGCCGTCATTGATCGAATGGAATGTGCTAAGTTTGTTGGTGTTGTGGTTTCTTCGGTTGCGTGGGTCAGAATATTAAGAAGAAGTATTGAAGAATGTGGTTGGCAGAGACCGTGAGGTGCGGTGTTTCAGTACTAGATAAGTGTTGATAATGAAGGCAGCTAGAGAAAGATAATCTTCGGAGAGCTTGAAGTCGTGGTGAACTGCTGGTTTGGGAGCTATACAGAATGATCTTGAAGTGAGTCTAGGCGGTGGTTCCATTTCTAGGAGGCCAGGTGTAAGAAGCGAAAGTCGAGCAGTTGCAAAGTGGGGGAACAGTAGCATAGCTTGGAATTTGAAGATATTGTCGCGCATTTAATGGATGTCCATGAAGAGCGGACGGACTAGTAAAGTTGGTAAATGAAGCAGGGCGTAGGATGGGTATTGAAGTCGCATAGAGCGTGCATTTCAGTGTCGTTGGAAGGTGTCCGCGGGTGATTTCCACAAGTGGGTTATCTCCTGTGAATAGGTTAGCGGTGGCATGGTTGGCAGGTCTCTGTGAGGGGTTCTAGTGGCTATTCGGTAGGAGGAAGAATGTGTGAATGATGCTAGAGAATTTGAGTATTTAGGGAGTGCTAGCAAGCGAATTTGGAAGAATTAGACAGATTAGAGCAAGATCGCGTTATCAAAGGAGAAAGGATCTCGGCAGGGTCTAAAGTAGTGCAAGGAGTAGCTTCGGGCTAAGTAGGGGAGTCCCACCATCTGCAGTTGGGTTGCAGAATTGTGTTATCATAGGGATGCGGATTGTCGGCGTGTTGGCAAGTTATTACAGCTACGGGAAAGGAGTAAAATGGTGATTGTGCGTGGAATTTGATGAATGTGTGCAAAAGTTGGCCCTGTCAGGCCATGGTTAGGCTTTGGAAGATTCAGAATTTTGTTTAAGGCATAGGTGAGTTGTCAGGGTAGCGACTCAGTCACGTGCTTCAAGGAAAAAAGATGTTCATGTGCTAGAAGAGCCTTGGAGTTGATTGTATTTGGGGCCAGTCAGAGTGGGTGACTCTCAATAGCAGTCATAGTGAGTTCAAAAGTTAAGAATGCGGCGTTTAAGGGTTTCAGGCAGGAGTATGATCGAGAATCGAGCTTTTGCAGAGTAATTTCTGAGAAAAGGGAGGATGGTTGGAATGTTCTATGATGTGTTTCAGCATGCATGATAGTATTGGAGGAGTTGAGGAGTGAGAGAAATAAACTCCGGATTGTAGAAAGATTATCAGGAGGGTATGAGACGGGTTACAGGATATAGGCAGCATAGTCTCGTGAATCAAGATCACTCGAGATGAGTGAGGGTTGAGTTTGCTAAGAGTTGGAGGAAGTTTCTATTATTCCTGAGGTAATTGAAGATGATCAGAAGAAAATAGATTGATTAGCCATGTTTGAAATGGCACATTTACGGTAGTGATCAATTCCTTCGATGTGATTAAGTTATGCATGTGGTTTGTGCCGGTGTGTGCGGGGCTTGTCAGCCGTCGTAATAGATTTCATGTAGGAACATTTGAGTGCTACGGCCTGTCAGGTGTAGGCGGATCCGGAAGGGTTACGATGGTATAGACTACTACTTAAGGATTTGCATGTTGGGTGATTGTGGGAATTCACTCGTGTGTTGAGATAGTACTCCTGAATTGAGTTAGGTAAAAGGTTTCTATATGATGAAGTGTTCACCTTATTGGTGGTTTAGAAGTTATGATGGAATTCTTGCGCTACCTCATATTGGCATGTTAGGTGCGGTAAGTGGTATGTAACTGGGAGTAAGAATCGAGATTGCGGTTCGGTGTTAATAAGGATGTCATGATCTCGGAAGATCAAGAAAAAGTGATTCGAAAGTTCAGAGTAAGATGGTGTTATCTTAAGTATCACCTGAGATCGATATTCGGTGAAAAAGGCTTTGTACCCTGGTCATGGGTTCTTGATGTGCTTTCCGGCCTTAGTGTGGTTGGTGTTATGGATGGGCAGACTTGTTGCCTTATGTGGAAGGTCGTGGAAGAATGACCGCGAAAAGATTGTATAAAGTGTGACATGTAGTCACTTGATGGATTGAAGATTTGGACTGAGTTTAAAGAAGTGCAATCTTTCTTAATTGAGAATTTATGCCTGGAAGGCGTTCAGTTCATTTGGTTATGGATTGTGGGGTGTTTGCCCCGGCTATGATGGTTGTTCTTGCGTATTATTAGAGAAAATAGGTTAATATGGACCCATGTAAAAGCTATTAGCTTAGTTTGGTGCGAGCAAGGAAGATTCGATGTTTGTGGATGGATTTAAATATGATTATGGGCTCCGTATGAGCCAGGCATGTTCATTTCAGTAGAGCGCTTTTCATGGAAAGGTACTAGAACAACAGATGTTGCTCCGTCTTCGTCAAATTCATGCGATATTTTGATTTGTGCCGTGTGAGTTGTGAAACGGCTTGATAATTTTCTATGTGTTGAGGTCCCGCGTAGTGGGGATGTTATGTGAGCAACATAGCTCTTGAGATCCAGAGTGTGTGTATATATATATCGCACCTCAGTTGTGCTTGAGTTTTGTAGCATGCGGCTTTATCAGTCTCCCTAGGATGGTATTATGCACTTAGCGTGCTTGTGATCAATATTCAGTAATTTACAATAGTGAGCAAATCAGCTCCGTATATATATCTTCTTATGTAAATTTTATGTGTGGATCGGGTGGCACGTTGCCACGGGTATGTTATTCGGATCGAGTTGCACGCAGCAACAGTGGGATGATGAGTAAGGTTCCTATATTTATTCTTTCTTATGTTGTACTTCCTATTTTCTGAGAAAAGTTCATATTAGTTGCGTGAGTTGAATAGTACCTTCCTGAGTCGTTTCATATTATCATGTTCGAGTTATGGCCTATTGGCGCGATGTGGTATCATGTGAGGCTGTTGGTCATGTTTGGAGTGATTTGTTGTCTGAGCAGTTGGTACTAGGTGAGACGAGATTATCGGATCAGGGATCAGTGCGATAAGGATATGTGAAGTGTATATTAAAGAACAAATACCATTATTCAGGTTCATAATGAGGTGATGATTCTAGTCAAGATGAGATATTCAATGATTTGTTAACTTTGCAGTTGGGTATGAATTTCTGCATACTTCCTCCGTTGTAGTGGTATCGTCAGCATTATAGCAGGGTGTATGTATATTTGTTATGAGGTGCATCGGGAGCACCAGATTCGTGAAACTTTGGCTATTAAGGTCCAGGAAGTGCCATTGTGGTCAGATGATGAGTTATGCGGTGCATGGTGCTGATTCGCCAAAGGTATGCAGTCATGTTTTGGTATATTGTGTGGTAGTTGATACGGTGTTTATTTATTGGAACTAGGCCTGGCAGAAAAATTTCAAGTGTTAGAACTAGATTCTAAGCTTATTATATGAATAAAAGAAGAAATCTTAAGATTTGATCAAGCAAATGTACTCAACTGGGTTGTGGTAGCACGGGCAGGTGCTCGAGGTGTTAAACAGTGATTTCAGATAACTCCAGAGCAGTTCTTAGCACGTTCGAGGACGAACATCTATTTAAGTGGGGAAGAATGTAACAACCCGACCGGTCGTTTTGAGCTCTAGCGCGCCGTTCAACGGTTTGAGGTTGTGAGCCGCTCCATTTCAGGTATTATGACTTGTAGGTGTGGTCGGAATTGAGTTTCGGAAAGTTTAGAGTTGATTTGGAAAGAAAATTCTCATTTCAGAAGCCTTAAGTTGGAAGAATCAACTAAGATTGGAATTTTGAGTAAACGACCTCCGAATCAGGATTTGAAGGTTCCAGCAGGTTCGTATGATGATTTCGGACTTTTGCCTATGTCCAGATCGGGTTTTGGATAACCCGGGAGCGTTTCGGCGTATAATGTGGAAGTCAGCATTTTTGAAGGAATTTTCTAAGTTTGGCTTGAAGCGCATTTCAGTTATGTTGATGTCCGTTTGGGATTCCGAGTCAGGGAATAGCTTCCTATGGTGATTCTGGAGTTGGGAGCGTGATCGGAAGTGAATTTGGATGTCCGTAGGTCATTTTGAAGTCATTTGGCTAAATATAGAAATTTGAAGGTTTTTGAGAAATCCGACCGGAAGTGGAAGTTTTGATATCGAGGTCGGAATGCGATTTCGGAAGTTGAAGCAGGTCCGTAATGTCGAATATGACTTCTGTGCAAAATTTGGGGTCAATCGGACGTGATTTGATAGGTTTCGGAAACAGATGTAGAAGTTGGAAATTTCTAAGTTCATAAAGTTGGGATCTGAGTGCGATTCGTGGTTTCAATGTTGTTTGATGTGATTTGAGGCCTCGAGCAAGTTCGCATTATGTTTTGGAACAGATTGGTATCATTTGACGGGGTCCCGAGGGCCTCAGATGGATTCCGGGTGGTTAACGGATCAAGTTGAGAATTTGAAGAAGGCTAGAACTTGGTGTCATCTGGTGTGACCGCACCTGCGAGGATTTGGCCGCAGGTGCGGCTATGGCACTACAAGTGCGAAGAATTGATGGTCCGGCTGGGAGTGCAGGTGCGATGGTATTTCCGCACCTGCGAGGTCGCAGATGCGGGTTATGGGACGCAGGTGCGAAGTTGGCTCAAGCTGAGGAAAGCCACAAGTGCAGAGGCTTGGTCGCACCTGCGGAATCGCTGGTGCGAGTGATGGATCGCAGGTGCGAAAAATGGCCTGGGCAGAATGTTTTAAAACCGAGAATTGTTGGCCATTTCTTCATTTCTTCTTTGGTTTTGTCGATTTTGGAGGAGCTTCAAGAGAGAGTTTCCGTCAGGAATCACAAGTTAAGTAACTCCTTCATGTTTCTAAGTTAAATACAAGGTTACTGCATGGAATTATACATGAAAATTGTGGAAAAATATTGAAGAAAACCTAGAAATGGTAATTTGGATTTTTAGCCAAGAATTGGAGCATGGGATGTATAGTAAATTGTATATTTGAACTAGTAAAGCTATGGGTAGAATATATCTTCGAAAAATTTCGGATTCCGGGCACGTGGGTCTGAGGGCATTTTGGTCATTTCACTAAGTGGGGTTGGGAAATTATATAATTTGGAATTGTTGCTAATATTAGAGTATATTTTCATTGGTTTGCCGTTATTTGGATTGTTTTGGGGTGTTGTGTGTCCGTTGGAGTCGTCGGAAGGGCTTGGAAGCCGGTTATGAAATTTCAGAGCGAGGTAAGTCTCCTTTCTAACTTTGTGAGGGGGAATTGTCCCCTTAGGTGAATTAATTAAGTATATGTTATTATCTTTGGGGGCTACGTACGCACGAGGTGACGGGAGTCCGTGCGTAGCTACTATTATGCCATATCCCGGTAGTCTAGGACCCACTAGCATGCCTTATGTGTTGTACCTGTGATCCTGCCTGTAATATTAAACTTCTAATATAATTGAAATCGTAATTGAATATCTGAAGAAGACTAGAGTTCATTTTTTAATCATCTAGAAAGAGAATTGATTCCTCCGTGGATAATTGTATACCTGGTAGAGTTATATTATGGAATATCATTAAACTTGGCAAATGACTTTCAAAACAAAGATTTAAAAGCTATATTTCATGTTCCTTTAAGAAGAAATTTACCACTTTCCTGAGTAAAAATTTTTTTCTTGATAAAATAATGATTTATTATGTGGATATGTGTACATATGAGAACCTGAGTCGCATGTATGATTCGCGAGCAGGCTAGCCTTATTATTTGTATGTATAACCGCGTCGCATGATCGATTCGCGAGCGTGGCACATAGATGCATCTATGGTTCAAGCCGTTCGACCATCGACAGTGCACAATTTATTATTGTTGGTCTGCGCCGTTCGACCCTCGGCATTTCTTGCGCATTATATTTACTGTGTAGTTGCTATAATTTTTGCCTGATTATTGGCCTGGAATTTTAAGTTTTCAATTGAAATGACAGAGATTTAAAGTTATTAAAATATTTTGGAAGAAGTTGTTCCTTCCCGTTGATTAAATCACCCATGTTGATTATTTGTTACTAATATGACGAAGATATAAAGTGTTAAATCTTAACGGAGTTGATAATATTTATCCTTGATTTTAATAAATTGCCTATGATAATCATGCTTAGTGTCACACTTGAATATTCTAAATTGATCTTTAGCAAGTGTCTAACTTGACCTCTCGTCACTACCTTTCTGAGGTTAGGCGGGCGATTTACTGAGTACACATTATTTTTGTACTCATGCTACACTTGCTGTGCATTTTATTGCACATGTACTTTCATAGCGATGTGGAGGATTTGGAGACTTAGGCGAGCTTCATCATCCGGAGGCGATCCACAGCTGACAGAGTCTCCCTCATATTGTATTACATTATTTTAATTTTCTTTTCCACTTTTATTTCGGACAAGCTTTGTAGAAATTGTAAAATTCTTAAAAATTGCTCATGTACTTGTGACACCGGGTTCTGGGACGTGTTGGGATATATTTGCTAAAATAGGACTATTTAAACCATTGTATTTACTTAAGGGATTTTTATTTAATTACTATGTAATAAAGTGAAAGGTAATGATTTTTATAAATGCTAAATATAGAAATTATTTAAATAAATAAATGATTGGCTTGCGTGACAATGATGTATGGCGCCATCACGACCTTATGAATTTTGGGTCGTGACATTGGTATACACATATTACATACGATATAGAAATAATACTATTATTTTTATTGAAGGGGAGCCTTGGTGTAACTGGTAAAGTTGTTGTCATGTGACCAGGAGGTCACGAGTTTGAACCATGAAAACAACCTCTTGTAGAAATGCAGGATAAGGTTGCGTATGATGGACCCTTGTGGTCCGTCCATTCTCCATACTCCGCACATAGCGGGAGCTAGTGCACTAGCATGCCTTTTTACAATTATTTTTATTGCAATATATATTGATATAGAGACAACAATAAATATTAAATACTAGATATATAATTTCGTATATATATACAAAAAAAATGTAATATACATGTTGATATACATAAAAAAGAAAAAAAATTGTAATGTAGACATTATTGTTGTGATATATATTTATTGGCTAATTGGTGCCAATATCTAGAACTAGGATTTTCTTTTTCTAATTATGGTGGTAGGTTGCGACATCATGCCAAAATACCGTGAAAATAGCACGGGCTAACCATTTTTCGGACTAGTAATTCAAAAATAGCCAGCATTTGCAAAGTCATTTAAAAATAGCCACTACTTTGTTGTAACACGGAAAGTTCTAACATAATATACTGGAGATTGGCTCACCTGTGTATGAACTTGTAGTATATTATGCTGGAACTCCAGCGCACGGAAAGTTCCAGCATAATATACTGGAGATTTGAGCACCTGTGTATGAACTTCCAGCATATTATGCTTGACCACTATATTATACTGGAACTTCTGCATACTATGTTGGGTAAAAAATTCAAACTCCAGTTCATTATGCTAGAATATTTTTCGAAATTTGAACAGTGTTTTCGTTCAGATTTATCTTTACATGAAAAATGGCTAAATTTCGTAACATTTGACTATTTTTCAGTTACCACTTGTTCTCACTATTTTTTAATTTCACCGCAAAATACCTATTGGAAACTGTCCACGCCCAATCAAATGATGTTAATATTTGAAGCATCAAAAAGTTTTTCTCTTTAACGACGATTTTTTGAAACTTTTTTTAAAAATATTTTAGCTATAAAAGATAGTGATGTATATAACTTTTTACATAGCTTCTAATTTTTAAAACTTCATTTCATAAACTAAGAGATTAATATTGTAATTTACATGAAAATGTTAGATGTAAAAATCCTTTTACTCCGAATTATTTATAATAATGAATAAGATTGACTTCAGTAAATCATGACATTTAATATCCTGAGATTAATATTTTAATTCGCATGAAAAAAGTTAGATATATAAATCTGTTATAAATATATATTATATTATGGATGTTTATAAGCTTCCTGAAGAAGGTTATCCATATGGGACTCCGCCGTAAATATGTTTATCTATTTGGTACTCTATTTGGAAATATGCTTCCTGAAGAAGCTATTATCATTTCGGTACTCCGTTATGGATAAATATTACCCCCGGTAGAACATTATCTATAGCTGGTGTAGTAGCAACTTACAAGCAACTTACAAGCAGCTTACACATCAGCTTGCAGTAGCAGCTTACAAGAAACTTAAAAGCAGCTTACACAGCAGCTTGCGGTAGCAGCTTACAAGCAACTTGCACAGTAGCTTGCAGTAGCAGCTTGCAGAGTAGCTTACAAGCAGCTTACACATCAGCTTGCGTAGCAGCTTACACAACACCTTGCAGTAGCAGCTTACACAACAACTTCCTTTATTTTACAAATAGAGGAGATTGCATTTCATTATGTACAACAGTTTGAAAATTGAATAAGACATCAATCTCTCTCTCTTTATACTTGTCTTCGATTTCTTTTACTATAAAGTCGTTATTTTATAACATGTTATCAGTACGAGACTCTGCCTTGAGCACATATTTTGAAAGACGTAGTTATCCTCGTCCGAAGGCATCAGTTCTCGCTGTAAGTAAGTTAAAACTGTTGTATTTATAAATTTATACCATTTTTACATTGGGTTGAACGATTGATATTTCTTTGGTGTCAGTATTTTATTTCCATATTAGAAAATTAAGCATGGAAATGATTCCATGTTTGGCTTAAAGATTTTACTATATCACTTTGTCTTTATAAACGACAAATTATTTTCCCTTGCTGCTTTTCTATCTTGAAGTAGGTTTGTAGCAAAGGACTTGTGACATTAATTTTTGCACTTTCATATATTGCTTAACTCTAACTATTTGTCGAGTTGAGTTAGCGAAAGTCTATGGATATAAATTAGATCCAATCGCGATAATTAAGAATTCTACTCAAAAGGTTAGTACTTCTTTCATACAGACATTCATGTTTCTTGCTACTAACAATATGACTTTTGTTCTTTGGTCCTAAGGAGCCCAAAAGGTTCACTTAGAAGTTCATGCCATAAATTTGTTCCTGAAGAAAAATATTACAAGAATTGACCATGATTTTCATCTCTATTGATGGCTAATTATGAAAGTTTTCAAAAAAAAAAAAAATATAGTCACTGGCAGTGGCATATTTCCTAAGTCATGTTATGACTTAATTTTATGGTTCACTTGAACTCTAATAGAGTACGACCACCAGAAGTGGCAATACTTTGTATATCTCATTGTAACTAAGTTTTGTTAACCACCAGAAGTGGTATATGCCTATGACCACCATAAGTGATAATTTAGGCTTGTTATGGTTACAATTGAAGATAAGTTAGAGAAAAATTCTCCATACTACGTACATACCTTGATTTTCTCCTGAAGTAGCAAATATCTTAAAAGAGGTTTGAAGCATCACAATGTGTTGTGGTTAATGCAAGTTCAGATAATTATGTTCCATTCCATGAAGGATAAGAACTTTTGATAAATATTAATCCATTCCCTGAAGTGAATGTGACAATACGCTCTCTTGATGTAAATATATTACAATTCACCTCCAGAAGAGGTAATATGATTGAGAGAATATATACTCAATAGTTCGTATTTTAAATTTTCTCCTGAAGAAGTAACACAATTGAAATTTCTTCCTGAAGTAGGAAAATATTATGAACGTATGTCTTTCCGTGCTTAAACAAAATAATGAGCTATTCAAAGTTATTTTTAAGCACATTTTTGTTCCCTGGAGTGAGTGAAGAAATACCTCTACTCACCTCCTGAAGAACTAGAATAACAGAGGATATAAATATTATTTTGTGGCATAAAAATCATTGCCGCACATACCTGTTGTACGTAAAGAATCTTGGAAATTTTATTAAGTATCATTCTAAGGCAAATACATTCTTGTAGAATGCTTTCTACTGCACCACATTAATATATTATGGTTAGTTATTGAGTTCCCCGAAGGAAATGACAACTCATATATCTTTCCCTGAAAGATGTATTGACTATGTGGTTGCCGCTTAGATTATAAAATATTCAGGTGTTAATGGTATTTCTCCCTGAAGGAGACATTCGTCACAAAGTTGGTGGTAAAATTACTGAAATTCTTAATTTCTTACATTTATTGACTATGTGGTTGCCGCTTAGATTATAAAATATTCAGGTGTTAATGGTATTTCTCCCTGAAGGAGACATTCGTCACAAAGTTGGTGGTAAAATTACTGAAATTCTTAATTTCTTACATTTATTGACTATGTGGTTCTTGATGTGCTTTGCGGCCTTAGTGTGGTTGGTGTTATGGATGGGCAGACTTGTTGCCTTGTGTGGAAGGTCGTGGAAGCATGACCGCGAAAACATTGTATAAAGTGTGACATGTAGTCACTTGATGGATTGAATATTTGGACTGAGTTTAAAGAAGTGCAATATTGCTTAATTGACAATTTATGCATGGAAGACATTCAGTTCATTTGGTTATGGATTGTGGGGTGTTTGTCCCGGCTATGATGGTTGTTCTTGCATATTATGAGAGAAAATGGGTTAATATGGACCCCAGGTAAAAGCTATTAGCTTAGTTTGGTGCAAGCAAGGTAGACTCGATGTTTGTGGATGGATTTAAATATGATTATGGGCTCCGTATGAGCCATGCATGTTCATTTCAGTAGAGTGCTTTTCATGGAAAGGTACTAGAACAGTAGATGTTGCTCTATCTTCGTCAAATTCATGCGATATTGTGATTTGTGCCGTGTGAGTTATGAAACGGCTTGATAATTTCCTATGTGTTGAGGTCCCGCGTAGTGGGGATGTTATGTGATCAGCATAGCTCTTGAGATCAGGAGTGTGTATATATATATATCGCACCTCAGTTGTGATTGAGTTTTGTAGCATGCGGCTTTATCAGTATCCCCAGGATGGTATTATGCACTTAGCATGCTTGTGATTGATATTCAGTAATTAGTAATAGTGAGCAAATCAACTCCGTATATATATCTTCTTATGTAAGTTTTATGTGTGGATCGGGTGGCACGTCGCCACGGGTATGTTATTTGGATCGGGTTGCACGCCGAAACAGTGTGATGATTAATAAGGTTCCTATATTTATTCTTTCTTATGTTGTACTTCCTATTTTCTGAGAAAATTTCATATTAGTTGTGAGTTGAATAGTCCCTTCCTGAGGCGTTTTGTATTATCATGTTCGAGTTATGGCCTATTGGCGCGATGTGGTATCATGTGAGGTTGTTGGTCATGTTTGGAGTGATTTGTTGTCTGAGCAGTTTGTACTTGGTGAGACGAGATTATCGGATCAGGGATCAGTGCGATAAGGTTATGTGAAGTGTATATTAAAGAACAAATACCATTATTCAGGTTCATAATGAGGTGATGATTCTAGTCAAGATGAGATATTCAATGATTTGTTAACTCTGCAGTTGGGTTATGTATACTTTCTCCGTTGTAGTGGTATCGTCAGCATTATAGCAGCGTGTATGTATATTTGTTATGAGGTGCATCGAGAGCACCAGATTCGTGAAATTTTGGCTGTTAAGGTTCAGGGAGTGCCATTGTGGTCAGATGATGAGTTATGCGGTGCATGGTGCTGATTAAGCAAAGGTATGCAGTCATGTTCTGGTATATCGTGTGGTAGTTGATACGGTGTTTATTTATTGGAACTAGGCCTGGCAGAAAAATTTCAAGTGTTGGAACTAGGTTCTGAGTTTATTATATGGATAAAAGAAATAATCTTCAGATTTGATCAAGCTAATGTACTCAACTGGGTTGTGGTAGCAAGGGCAGGTGCTCGAGGTGTTAAACAGTGATTTCGGATAACTCCAGGGAAGTTCTTAGCACGTTCGAGGACGAACATCTGTTTAAGTGGGGGAGAATGTAACGACCCGACCGGTCGTTTTGAGCTCTAGCGCACCGTTCAGTGGTTTGAGGCCGTGAGCCGCTCCATTTCAGGTATTATGGCTTGTAGGTGTGGTCGGAATTGAGTTTCGGAAAGTTTAAAGTTGATTTGGAAAGAAAATTCTCATTTCAGAAGCCTTAAGTTGGAAGAATCAACTAAGATTGGAATTTTGAGTCAACGACCTCCGATTTCAAGATTTGAAGGTTCCAACAGGTTCGTATGATGATTTTGGACTTTGTCCTATGTCCGGATCGGGTTTTGGATAACCCGGGAGCGTTTCAGCGTATAATGTGGAAGTCATCATTTTTTAAGGAATTTTCTAAGTCTGGCTTGAAGCGCATTTAAGAGATGTTGATGTCCGTTTGGGATTTCGAGTCTGGGAATAGCTTCGTATGGTGATTATGGAGTTGGGAGCGTGATCGGAAGTGAATTTGGATGTCCGTAGGTCATTTTGAAGTCATTTGGCTAAAGATAGAAATTTGAAGGTTTTTGAGAAATCCGACCGAAAATGGAAGTTTTGATATCGAGGTCGGAATGCGATTCCATAAGTTTGAGCAGGTCCGTAATGTCGAATAAGATTTGTGTGCAAAATTTGGGGTCAATCGGACGTGATTTGATAGGTTTTGGCATCAGATGTAGAAGTTTGAAATTTCTAAGTTCATAAAGTTGGGATCTGGGTGCGATTCGTGGTTTCGATGTTATTTGATGTGATTTTAGGCCTCCATCAAGTCCGCATTATGTTTTGGAACAGGTTGGTATAATTTGATGGGGTCTCGAGGGCCTCAGATGGATTCCGGGTGGTTAACGGATCAAGTTGAGAGTTTGAAGAAGGTTGGAATTTGGTGTAATCTGGTGTGACCGCACCTGCGAGGATTTGGCCGCAGGTGCGGCTATGGCACTGCAAGTGCGAAGAATTGATGGTCCGGCTGGGAGCGCAGGTGCGATGGTATTTTCGCACCTGCGAGGTCGCAGATGGAACGCAAGTGCGAAGTTGGATCGAGCTGAGGAAAGCCACAGGTGCGGAGGTTTGGACGCACCTGCGGAATCGCAGGTGCGAGTGATGGATCGCAGGTGCGAAAAATGGCCTGGGCAGAATGTTTTAAAATCGAGAATTGTTGGCCATTTCTTCATTTCTTCTTTGGTTTGGTCGATTTTGGAGGAGCTTCAAGAGAGGGTTTCCGTCAGGAATCACAAAGTAAGTAACTCCTTCATGTTTCTAAGTTAAATACAAGGTTATTGCATGGAATTATACATGAGAATTGTGGAAAATTTTTGAAAATATTGAAGAAAACCTAGAAATGGTAATTTGGATTTTTAGCCAAGAATTTGGGCATGGAATGTTTATTAAATTGTATATTTGAACTAGTAAAGCTATGGGTAGAATATATCTTCGAAAAATTTCGGATTTCGCGCACGTGAGCCCGAGGGAATTTTGGTCATTTCACTAAGCGGGGTTGGGAAATTTTATAATTTGGAATTGTTGCAAATATTAGAGTATATTTTCATTGGTTTGCCGTTATTTGGATAGTTTTGGGGCGTTGTGCGTCCGTTGGAGTCGTCGGAAAGGCTTGAAAGCCAGTTATGAAATTTCGTAGTGAGGTAAGTCTCCTTTCTAACTTTGTGAGGGGGAATTGTCCCCCTAGGTGAATTAATTAAGTATATGCTATTATCTTCGGGGGCTACTACGCACGAGTTGATGGGAGTCCGTGCGTAGCTACTACTATGCCATGTCCGGGTAGTCTAGGACCCACTAGCATGCCTTATGTGTTGTACCTATGATCCTGCCTGTAATATTAAACTGCTAATATAATCGAAATCGTAATTGAATATCGGAAGAAGACTAGAGTTCATTTTCTTAATCATCTAGAAAGAGAATTGGTTTCTATGTGGATAATTGTATACCTAGTAGGGTTATATTATGGAATATCATTAAACTTCGCAAATGAGTTTCAAAACAAAGATTTAAAAGCTATATTTCATGTTCCTTTAAGAAGAAATTTACCACTTTCCTGAGTAAAAATTGCTTGATAAAATACGGATTTATTATGTGGATATGTGTACATATGAGCACCTGAGTCGCAGGTATGATTCGCGAGCAGGCTAGCCTTATTATTTGTATGTATAAACGCGTCGCATGATCAATTCGCGAGCGTGGCACATAGATGCATCTATGGTTCAAGTCGTTCGACCCTCGACAGTGCATAGTTTATTATTGTTGGTCCGCGCCGTTCGATCCACGACATTGCTTGCACATTATATTTACTGCATAGGTGCTATGATTTTTGCCTGATTACTGGCCTGGAATTTTAAGTTGTCAATTTAAATGACAATATTAAAGTTATTAAAATTTTTTGGAATGAGTTGTTCCTTCCCGTTGATTAAATCACCCATGTTGACTATTTGTTATTAATATGACGAAGATATGAAGTGTTAAATGTGAACGGAGTTGATAATATTTATCCCTGATTTTAATAAATTGCCTATGATAATCATGCTTAGTGTTACACTTGAATATTCTAAATTGACCTTTAGCAAGTGTGTAATTTGACCTCTCGTCACTACCTCTTTAAGGTTAGGCGGGCGACTTACTGAGTACACATTGTTTTTGTACTCATGCTACACTTGCTGTACATTTTACTGCACAGGTAGTTTCATAGCGATGCGGAGGATTTGGAGACTTAGGCGAGCTGCATCATCCGGAGGCGATCCGCAGCTGACAGAGTCTCCGACATATTGTATTACATTATTTTAATTTCCTTGTCCACTTTTATTTCAGACAAGCTTTGTAGAAATTGTAAAATTCTTAGAAATTGCTCATGTACTTGTGACACCGGGTTCTGGGATGTGTTGGGATATATTTGCTAAAATAGGACTATTTAAACCATCGTATTTACTTAAGGGATTTTTATTTAATTACTATGTAATAAAGTGAAAGGTAATGATTTTCATAAATGCTAAAATCGGAAATTATTTAAATAAATAAATGATTGATTTTCTTGACAATGATGTACGGCGCCATCATGACCTTATGGATTTTGGGTCGTGACATTGGTATACACATATTACACACGATATAGAAATAATACTATTATTTTTATTGAAGGGGAGCCTTGATGTAACTGGTAAAGTTGTTGTCATGTGACCAGGAAGTCACGCGTTCGAACCATGGAAACAACCTCTTGCAGAACTACAGGATAAGATTGCGTACGATGGACCCTTGTGGTCCGGCCCTTCTCCGGACTCCGCACATTGCAGGAGCTAGTGCACCAACATGCCCTTTTACAATTATTTTTATTGCAATATATATTGATATAGAGATAACAATAAGTATTAAATACTAGATATATAATTTCGTATAGATATAAAAAAAAATGTAATATACATGTTGATATACATAAAAAAGAAAAAATTGTAATGTACACATTATTGTTGTGATATATATTTATTGGCTAATTGGTGCCAATATCTACAACTTGGATTTTTTCTTTTTCTAATTATGGTGGTAGGTTGTGACATCATGCCAAAATACCATGAAAATAGCACGGGCTAACCAGTTTTCGGACTGGTAATTGAAAAATAGCCAACATTTGCAAAGTCATTTAAAAATAGCCACTATTTTGATGCAACACGGAAAGTTCTAACATAATATACTGGGGATTGGGCACATGTGTATGAACTTGCAGCATATTATGCTGGAACTCCAGCACACGGAAAGTTCCAGCATAATATACTGGAGATTGGAGCATCTGTGTATGAACTTCCAGCATATTATGCTGGACTAGCATATTATACTGGAACTCCAGTATATTATGCTGGGTGAAAAATTCAAACTCCAGTTCATTATGCTGGAAAATTTTTCGAAATTTGGATAGTATTTTCGTTCAGATTTATCTGTACATGAAAAGTGACTAAATTTTATAAACATGTGACTATTTTTCAATTACCACTTGTTCTGACTATTTTTTAATTTCACCGCAAAATACCTATTGGAGACTGTCCACGCCCAATCAAATGATGTTAATATTTGAAGCGTCAAAACGTTTTTCTCTTTAAGGACGATTTTTTGAAACTTTTTTTTAAAAATATTTTAGCTATAAAAGATAGTGATGTATATAACTTTTTACATAGCTTCTAATTTTTAAAACTTTTTTTCATAAACTAAGAGAGTAATATTTTAATTTACATGAAAATGTTAGATGTACAAATCCTTTTACTCCGAATTATTTATAAGAATGAATAAGATTGACTTCAGTAAATCATGACATTTAATATCCTGAGATTAATATTTCTAATTCGCATGAAAAAAGTTAGATATACAAATATGTTATAAATATATATTATATTATGGATGTTCATAAGCTTCCTGAAGAAGGTTATCCATATGGGACTCCGCCGTAAATATGTTTATCTATCTGGTACTCTATTTGGAAATAAGCTTCTTGAAGAAGCTATTATCATTTCGGTACCCGTTATGGATAAATATTACCCCTGGTAGAAGATTATCTATATCTGGTATAGTAACAACTTACAAGCAAATTACAAGCAGCTTACACATCAGCTTGCAGTAGCAGCTTACAAGAAACTTACAAGCAGCTTACACAATAGGTTGCAGTAGCAGCTTACAAGTAGCTTACACAGCAGCTTGCAGTAGCAGGTTACACAACAACTAGCAGTAGCAGCTTACAAGCAGCTTGCGTAGCATCTTACACAACAGCTGTAGCAGCTTACACATCAACTTCCTTTCTTCTATAAATAGAGGAGATTTCATTTCATTATGTACAACAGTTTGAAAATTGAATAAGACATCAATCTCTCTCTCTATACTTGTCTTCGATTTCTTTTACTATAAAGTCGTTAATTTATAACACGTTATCAACACGAGACTCTGCCTTGAGCACATACTTTGAAAGACGCAGTTATCCTCGTCCGAAGGCATCAGTTCTCGCTGTAAGTAAGTTCAAACTGTTGTATTTATGGATTTATACCATTTTTACATTGGTTTGAACGATTGATATTTATTTGGTGTCAGTATTTTATTTCCATATTAGCAAATTAAGCATGGAAATGATTCCATGTTTGGCTTAAAGGTTTTACTATATCACTTTGTCTTTATAAACGATAAATTATTTTCCTTTGCTGCTTTGCTATCTTGAAGTAGGTTTGTAGCAAAGGACTTGTGACATTAATTTTTTGCACTTTCATATATTTCTTAACTCTAACTATTTGTCGAGATGAGTTAGCGAAAGTCTATAGATATAAATTAGATTCAATCGCCATAATTAAGAATTCTACTCAAAAGATTAGTACTTCTTTCATACAGACATTCCTGTTTCTTGCTACTAACAATATGACTTTTGTTCTTTGGTCCTAAGGAGCCCAAATGGTTCACTTAGCAGTTCATGCCATAAATTTGTTCCTGAAGAAAAATATTACGAGAAGGGACCATGATTTTCATCTCTATTGATGGATAATTCTGGAAGTTTTCAAAAAAAAAAATATATAGTCACCGGGTGGCATATTTCCTAAGTCTTGTTATGACTTAATTTTATGGTTCACTTGAACTCTAACAGAGTACGACCACCAGAAGTGGCAATACTTTGTATATCTCATTGTAACTAAGTATTGTTAACCACCATAAATGGTATATGTCTATGACCACCAGAAGTGATAATTTAGGCTTGTTATGGTTACAATTGAAGATAAGTTAGAGAAAAATTCTCCATACTACGTACATGCCTTGATTTGCTCCTAAAGTAGCAAATATCTTAAAAGAGGTTTGAAGCATCACAATGTGATGTGGTTAATGCACGATCAGATAATTATGTTCCATTCCATGAAGGATAAGAACTTTTGATAAATATTAATCCATTCCCCGAAGTTAATGTGAAAATAGATGAACACGCTCTTGATGTAAATATATTACAATTCACCTCCAGAAGAGGTAATATGATTGAGAGAATATATACTCAATATTTCGTATTTTAAATTTTCTCCTGAAGAAGTAACACAATTGAAATTTCCTCCTAAAGTAGGAAAATATTATGAAAGTATGTCTTTCCGTGCTTAAACAAAATAATGAGCTATTCAAGGTTATTTTTTAAGCACATTTTCGTTCCCTGAAGTGAGTGAAGAAATACCTCTACTCACCTACTGAAGAGCTAGAATAACAGAGGATATAAATATTATTTTGTTGCATAAAAATCATTACCGCACGTACCTGTTGTACGTAAAGAATCTTGGAAATTTTATTAAGTATCATTCTAAGGCAAATGCATTCTTGTAGAATACTTTCTACTGCACCACATTAATATATTATGGTTAGTTATTGAGTTCCCCGAAGGAAATAACAACTCATATATCTTTCCCGGAAGAATGTATTGACTATGTGGTTGCCGCTTAGATTATAAAATATTCAGGTGTTAATGGCATTTCTTCATGAAGGAGACATTCGTCACAAAGTTGGTGGTAAAATTACTGAAATTCTTAATTTCTTACATTTATAATTTAGAACTGTCTTTATATTATTTATTTGATTACCATTTTCTCTCATGATGCCAGAAGTGTCTGAGCAATATTTGATAGTACAAAATGTATCAATAACTCCTGAAGAGCTAATTGCTTGTCTAGAAGACACATGACACCAGTAGTGTCTGATAAATATTAGATTGTGGATAATAAATGAAGGCTCTAGAAGAGTTTATATACAAATATGTCATTATTATTATATGATTATGGTCAAAACATATGTTGTAGTAAACCTGAAGTTTACTAATACAAATGGCTATCATATTGTGACTACAAATGATTGGAAGAATGAAAATCTACATGTTTCAACAATTATAGGGGGTAAAATAATATATAAGTGCGAAGTTACCTGCCTTATTCTTTAATTTTTACTACATCGTATCACAGTAAACTAGAAGTTTACTAATGCAAAAGCAGTCACAGTAAACCAAAAGTTTTACTGAGGCAAAAGTAGCTACAGTAAATCAGAAATTTGCTAATACAAAAGGAGCCACAGTAAATCAGAAGTTTACTAATGCAAAAGTTTATGCTATATTAAACTAGAAGTTTACTAAGAGATAGCACATGCCATGATAAACCTGAAGTTTCCATTTGCCATTTTTAGATGAGCTATTTGAGAATTCAGATAAGCATATACTGAAGAACTAGAAGTTTCTTCAAGAATTCTCTTGTGTTGCTTGTTCTCATAATAAATTATTTATACTAGCTAAAGTTGGGACTAAGACCTAATATGAAATATATAAAAGGTGAATATAGTCCCATTCACCTATCGTTTGAACCACTTATAGATGCATATATGAAATGGTTACATGTACGATTATTGTCAACCTGCAGTTTGGCATTTGAAATTGCTTTTAAATTGAGAGCATAAATTTCAGATTATGAAATCAAGATAATTGATCTTGATGATGCTTATTTATATCCAAGCTAGTTTAGCATTGAATACCTCCTATTAAAAGCTAAACTATCGCTTATGAGAACAAATCCTCATGTGTTGGTCTAAGATTTTCAGAATTGCATATAGCAGCACTTATATGCATCAGGCCAATAATATATGATAAGTCCTCCCCTCACAATTGGTTTAGGATCAGAAACCAAATATTTTTACTACTATCTTTTGATGTGTCATATATGATTAATTTCTTTACGACAATGCGCAAAGATATGTTTCCCAAAGAATATAGGGGATATATGTTAGTTGTTCTAACATTTGGGTGATGGAATAAACACCTGAACAATATGCTATATGAATCGAACTATCATTAGTATGATCCTCACTCAGAAGATAATTCAAGTCAAATGCCAGAAGCATTTGTTGATCCATAATTAAATATCATATTTCAGATGCGAATGCTCCTATTAAAATTAAAGTCCCTGAAGGATGAAGTTTACTGTACGCATGAAGCGTGGTAGACCAATCGGTTCCAAAGGTAACGACGCTTGAAAAAGATGGGAGCAAATAATCAAAATGATCATAGGAGGAAATAAGCTCTAGAAAAGCCCACGACATAACATTTCATGAAACTCTAGAAGAAGTTCAGGTACCTGAAAATAAAGAAAGTAATGAGATCTCAACAAGTTATGTCGCTTGCGAACCGATACCAAATGATCGTCGACGATATCTTTGATACAATATAGTGAAATATTGTAAAAGATTGTGAGGATCAGACATGTAGTCCAGACACCTGAAGATGTCATGCCATTTAAATGCAAGTCATAACTTATATGACTCATTTGATTAAATCTGTATGAATATCCCTTAAGGATTTAAAATGCATGAAGCATATAGTTCAAAGTCTCGAGAAATGTACTCGATCATATTACAAAGGTCATTGTACCATTTAAAATAATTTGGTTGCGTGTGGTATAATCGCCTCAGTGAATATTTGCTGAAAGAAGGTTACGTAAGTGATGTTATTTGTCCATGTATTTTATAATGAAGATGTCATCAGAATTTGTTATCCTTGTTTTTTATGTTGATGACATAAATCTTGTTGGAACTCCAGAAGAGCTCTAAAAGACCATTGAATATCTTAAGAAAGAATTTGTGATGAAAGATCTTGGAAAGACAAAACTTTGTCCTGGTCTGCAAATTGGATATTTAGCAGATGGAATATTTATCCATCAATCTGCTTATACAAAAAGGGTCTTTAAATGCTTTTACATGGACAAAGAGCACCCATTGAGTACACCAATGATTGTTCGATCACTTGAAGTAAATAAGGATTTGTTCCAACCTCCAGAAGAGGATGAGGAACTCCTTGGTCCCGAAGTAGTCTATCTCAGTGCAATTAGTGCACTAATGTATCTCTCTAATGCTACAAGGCCTGACACAACATTTCTACTAATTTGCTAGCAAGATATGGCTCTTCTCCTACACAGAGTCTTTATCAGGGGGAGTAAAGTATGCAATGTACTCTTTTTTCCTTGCTCAGGTTTTTTCCCACTGGGCTTTTCCTAGTAAGGTTTTTAATGAGGCATCTTTCAATGTATATTATTAGTGTGCTCTTTTTCCTTGACTAGGATTTTTTCCATGGGGTTTTTTCCTAGTAAGGTTTTAACGAGGCACATAATAATGAACATCCATGGGGGAGTATTACAAAAATATTATTGTGGATGTCCATTTATTACTCTATTATAGATAATATTCCTGAAGAAGATTATCCATCTAGTACTCTATTGAAGTTTATCTACAAGCAGTTGATGCAGGCAGGTTGCAAGCAACTCAATGAAATGACTTGCAACAACTTCTTGGTTTGATGAGATTAGTTTAAATCGATCGGAAATGGTGGTGGATAATATTCTCTAGAAATTAAACTTTTAAGAAGATGGTATACAAGATTGGAATGCAGAAACTCAAATAACTGAAACAAGATTTTCATCAGGGGGAGTAAAATACACGATGCACTCTTTTTTCCTTACTAAGGTTTTTCCCCATAGGGTTTTCCTTATAATGTTTTTAATGAGCCACCTAGCAATATGTATTACTAAATATATGTACTCTTTTTCCTTCACTAGGATTTTTCCCACGTGGTTTTTGCTAGTAAGGTTTTAATGAGGCACATTATCTTTTAATGAACATCCAAGGGGGAGTGTTATAAATATATATTATATTATGGATGTTCATAAGCTTCCTTAAGAAGGTTATCCATATGGGATTCCTCCGTAAGTATGTTTATTTATTTGGTACTCTATTTGGAAATAAGCTTCCTGAAGAAGCTTATTATTTCGGTACTCCGTTATGGATAAGTATTACCCCAGATAGAAGATTATCTATATCTGGTATAGTAGCAGCTTACAAGCAACTTACAAGAAGCTTACACATCAGCTTGCAGTAACAGCTTACAAGCAACTTACAAGAAGCTTACACAACAACTTGTAGTAGCAGCTTACAAGAAGCTTACACAGCAGCTTGCAGTAGCAGCTTCCAGTAGCAGCTTACACATGTCACGACCCAAAATCCTAACTCAGGTCGTGAGGGCGCCCAACAGCGAGGTCGAGCAAGCCAACACTCATTTTACTAAGGGTTATTTCTTGTTTGATTAAACATTGCAACATATACCAAGCTTTTAAAGCTTAAAACATAAATCGAAAAGGATAATTAGCCAGTTTTAATCAAAAGCGGTCATAATGAAGCTCGAGCCGATATATATACAGACCCGAAATCCATAATAACTACCACGTGTGTGCCAGGAACTAGTGTCACAAGTCCTACAGGCATATTAATAGAATATACAAAAGATATAATATACAATCCCAATGTCTGAAAAAATAGACGGGAAATAAGAAAAAGAAACTCCATGGTGCTGCCGAGGATCGTCAGGAGAAGAAGCTCACCGTGAAGTCAGGTCCAACTATGATCAGAATCGAGCTCCGGTCTGATAACCAGATGCACCAGCCTCAGAACCTGTACAATTAAGTACAGAAGTGTAGCATGAGTACATAAACAAATATGTACCCAGTGAGTATCCCGCCTAACCTCTAAGAAGTAGTGATGAGAGGTCGACTTGACACTCACTAAGGTCCAACAAAATGATTAAACAAGATATGATATCAGTAACAAACATACAAGGATGATAAAAACAGTAAACATTAATAATAACAGTAATTCAAATAGATACTTGAAAAAAATATACAATTACTACTTCATTATTCTTTTTTTTTCTAAAAATATCTGGCCACTCAATATCCATAAAAGAATCATTAAAAATTTAGCATGCGCATACAGGATAAGGACAACCGGCTTGAGCCATCATAATGATCATATCTGTGCACTCCCGAGGGTCGAACGTCCCGAACCATAATATATCTTTCAATCTCACCGTGGCTCGTGGAATGTAAATTAGAAAGCGGTCACGTGCACACACAATCCACACATTGTTCTTTATAAATTACTTTTCTGTGAACAATTCCTTAGAATTTCTCAAATTCCATGATCTCAGGGAAACAAGCCGCATGTAACATTAAATCATGACGCATATAGTTCATTTCAAGGAGAAACACAAGGCATGTTATAGGCCTAACTACTCGGACATAACAATAATAGTCGCTACGTACAGACTCTCGTCACTTTGTGCGTACGTAGCCCCCACAAACATTAGCACATAGCCATTTAAATCACCTAGGGAGACAGTTTCCTCTTACAAGGTTAGAAAGGAGACTCACCTCGCGTCGAACCTACTCCCTGGGTTAAGAATGTGCCCGAAACTCCGAACTCGTCACCCAAGGACTCGAAACTAATCAAACGTTACGTAAATATATCAAATTATACTCAACGCATGGAATTCTCCTACTATTTAGTCAAATTCATCATTCTTGAAGAAATCCCAAAATCCAACCTCGGGCCCGCATGCTCGGATTCCGAAAATTCTCAAAGGAAACACTCACCCATAACCTAAGGATCGTTAATATATGATTTTTGTATGAATTCATAGCCAATTCACGCGTAATTCTCTAAATTATCGAAAGTCCTAGGTTACTACCCAAATCCTTAGTTTTCCACTAATTAGGTAGTTAAACTCAACTAGGAATTCATGCATTAACTAACTTTAGGATAGAATTCACTTACCTTTTAGTAGCTAGGTCGTGGGACTCTCTTCCAAGCTCTCAAGATCGTCTACGGTGGAAGAAAATAGAGTGAAAATGAGATAATTCCGCATTTAAAAGCCTTACTGCCTACAGGGGTTTCCACACCTGCGACTCGACGACCGCACATGCAGTCTTGCACCTGCGGAAAATAGGACAAGGGCCTGGGCTTGCACCTGCGACTGGGCAACCGCACCTGCAGTGACACCAGATCAGGTGCACCAACAACTGCTTCAGCTGGTTTTTGGCCTCGTTTTGTGTCCGAGAGGAACCTGGGCCCACCCGATCCCCCGTCCAAATATACCAACAAGTCCCAAATCATAATACGGACTCGCTCGAGCATTCAGAACACCCACAAGAATGCTAAAACTCAAAATCACACCTCAAAACCCCTAGAATCAAACTTAGGAACTTTAAGTTTCTAGAATTCGCTAACAATGCGCCGAACCGACCTATACTACTCGGAATGACACCAAATTTTGCAGGCAAGTCAAAATGACATAACAGAACTACTCCCAATCTCGGAATTTCGTTCGGACCTCGATAACACAAAAACACGTCCCAAACCACAATATGAACTTAAGGAAACTCTTATTTCGATATTGGGCGCCAAAATGCTCCCGGGTCGTCCAAAACCCATTCCAAACATACGCCCAAGTTCGAAATCATCATACGAAGCTACCGGAACCATTGAAACTCGATTCTGAGGTCATTTACTAAAAATATTGACCAAAGTCAAACTTGGCCAAAAAGGCCAACCTTAAGGAACTAAGTGTTCCAATATCGCTCTAAACACTTCCGAAACCCGGACCACCCGCCCCCGCAAGTCATAAATAACAATAAGCCGTTATAGGGAGTTTCATTTAGGGGAACGGGATCCGATAACACAAAAATTACCGGTCGGGTCGTTACATTCTCCATCTCTTAAACAAACATTCATCCTCGAACGGGTCTAGAATCACACCTGAAGTGCTGAATAAGTGCGGATATCTGCTCCACATGTCCTCCTCGGACTCCCAGGTCTCTTCCTCGACTGGTTGTCCCCTCCACTGGTCCTTCACCGCAGAAACTCTCTTGGACCTCAACTGGCGATCCTGTCTATCTAATAGAAACTGGATGCTACTCGTAGCCCAACCTCTCATCAAACTGAATAATGCTGAAGTCAACCACATGAGAAAACTCGGCGTGGTACCTTAGGAGCATGGATACATGAAAGACCGGATGAACTCCTGACAAACTGGGAGGTAAATCTAGCTCATAAGCAACCTCCCCAACTCATCTCAACACCTCAAAGGGACCTATAAACCTTGGGATCAACTTTCCCTTCTTCCCGAACCTCATAATACTCTTCATTGGCGAGACTTTCAACATGACCTTGTCTCCCTCCATAAATGATACATCACGCTCCCTCTGATCTGCGTAACTCTTCTGTCTAGACTGTGCTGTGCGGAGCCTCTCCTGAATAAACTTCACCCTCTCCAAAGAATCCCTCACCAGGTCGGTGCTATATAACATAGCCTCGCCAGGCTCAAAACACCCAATAGGAGAACGACATCGCCGACCATACAAATCCTCAAATGGATCCATGTCGATGCTGGATTGATAACTATTATTCTAAGCAAACTCGGTCAAATGCAAGAACTGGTCCCACTAACCTCCAAAGTCAATCACACATGCCTTGAGCATGTCCTCCAATATCTGAACTGTACGCTCCGACTAGACATCAGTCTGAGGATGAAATGATGTGCTGAGGTCTATCTAGGTACCCATCTCACTATGCAATGCTCTCCAGGAGTGCGAGGTGAACTGAGGACCTCGATCTGATATAATGGACATTGGCACACCGTGCAACTGGACTATCTCCCGAATGTAGATTTGTTCCAACCTCTCAGAAGTATATGTAGTAGCCACTGGAATGAAATGCGTCAATTTGGTCAATCTATCCACAATGACCCAAACTGCGTCAACCTTCCGCAGAGTCCGAGGAAACCCAACCACGAAGTCCATAGTGATGTGTTCCCACTTCCACTCCAAAATGAGCATCTGCTGAAGTAGGCCTCCTGGCCTCTGGTGCTCATACTTAACCTGCTAGCAATTAAGACACCTAGCCACATACTCCACAATGTCCTTCTTCATCCGCCTCCACCAGTAATGCTGCTTCAAATCACGATACATCTTTGTAGCACCAGGATGGACATAATACCGAGAATTGTGTGCCTCCTCTAGAATCCTCCTTCTCAGGTCATCGACATTAGGAACACATGAACGACCCTGAAGTCTCAGAACCCCATCCTCGCAAAGAGTAACCTTCTTGGCACCACCCTGAACCACTGTATCCCGAAGCTCTGCCAAGTACGGATCATCAAACTGCCGAGCCTTAATCTCTCCCAATAATGAAGATTGAGCAACCACATGTGCTAAAACTTGGCGAGGCTCTGAAAGGTCTAACCTCACCAGGCGATTAGCCAAGGACTGAATGTCCAAGGCTAGAGGTCTCTCCTCTGCTGCAATGTAAGCCAAACTACCCATACTCTCTGCCTTCCTTCTCAAGGCATCTGCTACCACATTTATCTTGCCCGAATGATAAAGAATGGTGATATCATAATACTTCAATATCTCAAGCCATATGTGCTGCTTCAAATTAAAGTCTCTCTGCTTAAACAAGTGTTGCAAGTTGCGGTGGTCTGTATAAACCTCACAGGACACCCCATACAAGTAGTGCCTCCAAATCATAAGAGCACACAATCGCCGGCAACTCTAAATCGTGCACAGGGTAATTCTTCTCATGAACCTTCAGCTGGCGCAAAGCATAAGCAATAATTCTCCCTTCCTGCATCAATACACATCCCAAACCAATGCACGGAGCGTCGCCATACACTGTATACATCCCCGAACCGGAAGGCAATACCAGAACTGGTGCTGAGGTCAATGCTGCCTTGAGCTTCTCAAAGCTCACCTCACACTCATCGGACCATCGAAACGGGGCATTCTTCTAAGTCAATCTAGTCAATGGAGCTGCAATAGAAGAGAAGCCCTCCACAAATCGGCGATAATAGCCTGCTAAGCCCAAAAAACTCCTGATCTCTGTAGCTGAAGTAGGACGCGGCCAACTGTGAACTGCATCAATCTTCTGAGGATCAACCTTGATACCCTCTCCGGATACCACATGCCCCAAGAATGCCACGGAATCCAAACAGGACTCACACTTGGAGAACTTAGCATATAACTTCTATTCTCACAAAGTCTGGAGCACAACTCTCAAATGCTGCTCGTGCTCCCTCGAGCTACGTGAATAAATGAAAATGTCATCAATGAAGACAATGACAAAGGAATCAATGTACGGCCTGAACACCCTGTTCATCAAGTCCATAAATGCTAATGGGACATTAGTCAAGCCAAAGGACATCACCAAGAACTCATAGTGGCCATACCTCATGCGAAAAGCAGTCTTTGGAACATCTGAGGCCCGAATCCTCAACTGATGATATCCCGATCTCAAATCAATCTTAGAAAACACCCGAGCACCCTGCAACTGGTCAAACGAATCATCGATGTGCGGCAAAGGGTACTTGTTCTTAATGGTGACCTTGTTCAACTGGCGGTAATCAATACACATCTGCATGGACTCATCCTTCTTCTTCATGAATAGAACTGGAGCACCCCACAGTGATACACTCGGTCTGATGAACCCCTTAGCCAACAACTCCTCAAGCTGCTCCTTAAACTCCTTCAACTCTTTCGGATCCATACGGTACGTAGGAATAGATATAGGCTGGGTGCCTGGAGCTAAATCAATGCAGAAATAAATATCACGATCCGGAGGCATGCCCGGAAGGTCTGAAGGAAATACATCAGCAAACTCTCAAACAACTGGCACTGAATCAATTGTCGGAGACTCAGTGGTAGTGTCCCTCACATAAGCAAGATAGGCCAGACAACCCTTCTCGACCATATGTTGAGCCTTCATGAATGAAATAACCCGGCTGGATGTACTAACTGAGGAACCTTTCCACTCCAGCCTAGGCGACTCGGGCATGGCTAAAGTAACTATCTTGGCATGGAAATATAGAACGACATGATAAGGAGATAGCTAATCCATGCCTAGAATAACCTCAAAATCAACCATATCGATCAATAAAAGGTCCGCTCTAGTCTCGAACCCACAAAGCTGAACACACAAGACCGATAGATCCGGTCTACCACCACAGAATCGCCCATAGGAATGGACACATATATAGGAGACCCCAAGGACTCACAAGGAGCATCCAGAAAATGAGCAAATAATGCTGAAACATATAAATAAGTGGATCCTGGATCAAATAATACTGAAGCCTCTCTACCACATACTGAGATAATACCTATGATCACGGCGTCTAAGGCCACTGCATTTGATCTAGCCGGAATAACATAGAATCTAGCTGGAGAACCGGAAGATTGAGCCCCACTAGATTGAACAGGAGCTGGCTGAACTCCCCCTGACTGGCCTCCACCTCTAGGACGAGCTCTGCCGACCTGTCCCCCACCTTTAGGTGGCCTGACGGCTGGTGCTGGACCTATAGGCTGATAACCCTGATGCACTGCTTTGCAACGAAACCTGGGACAACGCCTCTTCATATGACTTGGATCCCCACACTCATAACAACCTCTAGGTATCATAGCCTGCTGCCCCGAAGAGGAACCCAGAATGGTCGGAGAGCGATGTGTACTCTCTGGCATAACACTAAAGTAGGGACTGGGGGATCTCGGATAACTGGAATAACCACTGGGTAAACTCTGAATTGTTGAAGGGTGGTAGGAACACTCTAGAATGGCACTGAAATGAGGCCTCGCTGGAACATCTCGGGAAGGTGGTGGGGGTGCTGAATATGGAGGCCTGTTGGGCTGACCTCTACCAAACTGACCCCTGCCCCTAATTGGGGCACCTCTGAAATCTCCAGAGAATCTGGCTCTCTTGTCCTGCTGACCCTACTCTCTACCTCTCGATCGATAGCCCTCAATCTGACGAGCTATCTCGACCACCAGTTGATAGGGAGTCCCCCTCTCTACCTCTCGGCCCATGTTGGCCCTAATAACGGAGTGCAGCCCTGCTACAAATCTCCGCACTCTCTCGGCATAAGTAGGTAATATCATAAGTGCGTGGCGAGACAACTCTGAGAATCTAGCCTCATAATTTGTCACTGACATCTGTCCCTACTCCAGCTGCTCAAACTGATACCGCAACTCTTCCCTCTCAGAGGGTGGGATATACCTATCTAGAAACATCTGAGTGAACTGCTCCCAAGTGATAAGAGGAGAATCTGCTGGCCTGTTGAGAATATAGGACTGCCACCATCTGCGAGCTCTGCCCTCTAATTGGAAGGCAGTGAAGTCCACTCCATAGGACTCTAATATCCTCATATTGTGTAGCCTGTCCCTGCACGTGTTAACAAAATCCTGGGCATCCTCGCCTCGCTCACCCCCAAACACTTGAGCGTGCAATCGAGTCCATCTATCCAATAACTTCTACGGATCATCGTCCGCAGCTGGTCTGGGCTCAGGTGCTGCTGCTACAGGCTGGACCCCACCCACGAGTAGTGTACCCGGGGTATGATGTAATGCTACTGCCTGACTTGCAGCCTGGGCGGTAGGAGTCTAGGCCCCCCTCCCACCTGAGATGTGGCAGGATCTTCTTGAAATAAACCAGCCTGGGACATAGTGTCCATACCGCATCATACGGCCCATGATCTCCTGGAAGCCTGACGCCGTCATAAAGTCCACTAGAGCAGGATCTGCTGGGAGCACCTCACCCTGCTCCTCTATAGTAGGATCCTCTGGTGGCGGTGCAACTGGAATAGATCGGGGACGCCTTCATCCCTACCTCGGTCCGGTTCCCTCCCCCGGCCTCTACAATGACCTCAGACAACGGGGTAGCGGCCGTCCTCACCATTTTTGAGAGAATAGAAGAATGAGATTTAGTAAACCATCAACTGCACGATAGAATAAAAATAAGGAGAGGTTTTCCTAACACCCTATAGACTCTTGAAGATAAGTACAAACGTCTCCGTACCGATCCACAAGACTCTACTGGGTTTTCCCATAACTCGTGACACTTACGTGAACCTAGAGATCTGATACCATGTTGTCACGACCCAAAATCCTAACTCAGGTCTTGAGGGCGCCCAACACTGGGGTCGAGCAAGCCAACACTCATTTTACTAAGGGTTCTTTCTTGTTTGATTAAACATTTCAACATATACCAAGTTTTTAAAGCTTAAAACATAAATCGAAAAGGATAATTAGCCAGTTTTAATCAAAAGCGGTCATAAAGAGGCGTGATCCAATATATATACAGACCTAAAATTCATAATAACTACCACGTGTGTGCCAGGAACTAGTGTCACAAGTCCTACGGGCATACTAACAGAATATACAAAAGATATAATATACAATCCCACTGTCTGAAAGAAATAGACGGGAAATAAGATAAAGAAACTCCATGGTGCTTCCGAGGATCGTCAGGAGAAGAAGCTCACCGTGAAGTCAGGTCCAACTATGATCAAAATCGAGCTCCGATCAGATAACCAGATGCACTAGCCTCAGAACCTGTACAATTAAGTACAAAAGTGTAGCATGAGTACATAAGCAAATATGTACCCAGTGAGTATCTCGCCTAACCTCGAAGAAGTAGTGATGAGAGGTCGACTTGAGACTCACGAAGGTCCAACAAAATGATTAAACAAGATATAATATCAGTATTAAACATACAAGGATGATAAAAAAGTAAACATTAAAAATAACAGTAATTCAAATAAATACTGGAAGTAAATATACAATTACCACTTCATTATTCTTTTATTTTTTTCAAAAAATATCTGGCCACTCGATATCCACAAAAGAATCATTAATAGTTTAGCATGCACATACAGGATAAGGACAACCGGCCTGAGCCATCATAATGATCATATTTGTGCACTACTGAGGGTCGAACGGCCCGAACCATAATATATATTTCAATCTCGCCGTGGTGTACGGCTCGCTCCCATGAGAGTGGGGGAAATAACACTCTGCTCGCGGAATGTAAATTGCGAAGCGGTAACATGCACCAATATCCACACATTATTCTTTATAAATTACTTTTTAGTGAACAATTCTTTAAAATTTCTCAAATTCCATGATCTAAGGGAAACAAACCGCATGTAACATTAAATCATAAAGCATATAGCTCATTTCAAGAAGAAACACAAGGCATGGTGTTGGCCTAACTACCCGGACGTAACAATAATAGTCGCTACGTACGAACTCTCATCACTTTGTGCATGCGTAGCCACCACAAACATTAGCACATAGACATTTAAATCACCCAGGGGTACCATTCCCTCTTACAAGGTTAGAAAGGAGAATCACCTCGTGTCGAACCTACTCCCCGGGTCAAGAATGCGCCCGAAACTCCGAACTCGTCACCCAAGGACTCAAAACTAATCAAATGTTACGTAAATATATTAAATTATACTCAAAGCATGTAATTCTACTACTATTTTAGTCAAATTCATAATTCTTGAAGAAATCCCGAAATCCAACCCCGGGCCCGCATGCTTGGATTCCGAAAATTCTCGAAGGAAACACTCACCCATAACCTAAGGATCGTTAATATATGATTTTTGTATGAATTCATAACCAATTCACGGGTAATTTTCTAAATTTTTGAAAGCCCAAGGTTACTACCCAAATCCTTAATTTTCCACTATTTATGTAGTCAAATTCAACTAGGAACTCATGCATTAACTAACTTTAGGATAAAATTCGCTTACCTTTTAGTAGCTAGTTCGTGGGACTCTTTTCCAAGCTCTCAAGATCGTCTATGGTGGAATAAAATGAAGTGAAAATGGGATAGTTACACATTTAAAGACCTTACTACCTACAGGGTTTTCCGCACCTACGACTCGACGACTGTACTTGTGGTCTCTCACCTGCGAGCAATAGCTCGCACCTGCGGAAAATGGGACAAGGGCCTAGGCTCACACCTGTGGGCAGGAGCCCGCACCTGCGGGAAAGGGCTCGCACCTGCGAGAACTGGGCAACCCACCTGGAGGTCACACCTGCGAGGCTGGGACCGCAGGATCGGTCTCACCCCTGCTACTGGGCAACCGCACCTGCGGTCACACCAGATCAGGTGCATCAGCAACTGCTTCAGCTGAGTTTTGGCCTCGTTTGGTGCCCGAGAGGCACCTGGGCCCACCCGAGCCCCCGTTCAAATATACCAACAAGTCCCAAATCGTAATACAGACTCGCTCGAGCCTTGGGAGCACCTACAACAATGCTAAAACTCCAAATCACACCTCAAAACCCCTAGATTCAAACTTAGGAACTTTAAGTTTCTAGAATTCGCTAACAATGCGCCGAACCGACCTACACTACTTGGAATGACACCAAATTTTGCAGGCAAGTCGAAAATGACATAACAAAACTATTCCTGGTCTCGGAATTCCATTCGGACCTTGATAACACAAAAACACGTCCCAAACCACAATATGAACTTAAGGAAACTCTTATTTCGATATTGGGCGCCGAAACGCTCCCGGGTCGTCCAAAACCCATTCCAAACATACGCCCAAGTCCGAAATCATCATACGAAGCTACCAGAACCATCGAAACTCGATTCCGAGGTCGTTTACTAAAAATGTTGACTGAAGTCAAACTTGGCCAAAAAGGCCAACCTTAAGGAACTAAGTGTTCCAATATCGCTCTAAACACTTCCGAATCCCGGACCACCCTCCCCCGCACGTCATAAATCACAATAAGCTGTTATGGTGAGTTTTATTTAGGGGAACGGGATCCGATAACGCAAAAATGACAGGTCGGGTCGTTACAACACAGCAGCTTGCAGTAGTAGCTTACAAGCAACTTACACAGCAGCTTGCGTAGCAACTTACACAGCAGCTTGCAGTAGCAGCTTACACAGCAACTTCCTTTCTTCTATAAATAGAGGATATTTCATTTTATTATGTACAACAGTTTGAAAATTGAATAAGACATCAATCTCTCTCTATATACTTGTCTTCGATTTCTTTACTATAAAGTCGTTATTTTATAAAAAAATCCCTTTACTCCGAATTATTTATAATAATGAACATAAATTGACTTTCAGTAAATCATGACATATAATATCCTCAGATAATTTATATAACTACTATACCTCAACAAAATTCATGTAGATAAACATGTCATATTGAATCATAATTTCCGAATCCTTTTTGTGCGCATCTAACATACTTTTTACCAGTGTAACAACATTGTTTAAGTTAATTTGTAACGATCCGATCGGTCAGTTTATTTTCTAGAATCCCGTTTTTCTAAATAAGACTCCCCGTATGTGCTTTTCCTGTTTTATGACTTGCGGGAATGGTTAGTCTGAGAATTTGGAAAGGTTCGGGTTGAAATCAGAATATTTGGTTCCTTAAGTTGGCCTTAAAAGGCTAAGTTTGACTTCGGTCAATGTTTTGAGTAAACAACCTTGAAATCAGGATTTGACGGTTCCAATAGATTCGTATGATGATTTTGGACCTGAGCATATGCTCGGATCGGGTTTTGGGTGACCCAGAGTGTTTCAACGCCTCATAGTGGAAATTGGTTCTTTGAAGGTTTTAGAAGTTCTTTAAATTTGGTTTGGAGTGGTTTTTGGTGATATCGAGGTCCAATTACAATTCCAAGACTGGAAATAGTTTCATAATGTCATTTAATACTTGCACACAAAATTTGGTGTCAATCCGAGTAGTTTAAGTACGTTTCGCCGCATTGGGAGTAAATTGAACAACTTGAAGTTCATATTTGATTCAATTGGTTTTAGGGTGTGATTCTTAGTTTTAATGTTTTTTCGGGCGTTACGAGAGTTCGAGCGAGTCTGTTTTATGATTCCAAACATGTTGGTATGTTCGAGCGGGGTCTCGAGTGCTCCGAGTATCAAGCGGACGAGTCTCGGACCAAGTTGGAAATTGGGAGCAACAATTGAAGCTCCCAGCTGCTGTCCTAATTGCACATGTGCTTGGGAAATCGCAGGTGCGAGCCACGAGCCGCAGAAGCAAAACACTGAGGGCAGCCCAGCCATCCGCAGGTGCGAGGGCAGTGGTCACAGGAGCGGAAGGCAAGCAGAAGGGACTCCCTTTTGTCCGTGGTTGCGGAGCTTGGCCAGGTAAGATAAATGCCCACCTGCGAGGATTTTTGCCGCAGATGTTGCCAAGGCAACGAAGGTGCGACAATCGCTAGGCAGGAGGGTTCATTTAATTTGGGACTTAGGCCATTTCTAACACATTTCTCTCACTCTTTGGCGATTTAAGAACTTTTAAGGAGGGGATTTCGACCTAACTTTTGAAGGTAAGTAATTTCTACCTAATGTGAGTTTAATACATAGATTATGGGTAGATTTTAACAGAAAAATTTGTGGAAAATCATGGATTTAGGAGAAAACCTAGGTTTTGATAAAAATGAGATTTAATCATGAAGTTCGTTATGGAATCTAGTAAAAATCATATATTTGAGTTCATGGGGTTGTGGATAACAACTTTCTTCAAAATTTTCAAAAATTCGGGCACGTGGGCCCGGGGGTGAATTTTTTAGAACCTTACATTTAGAGTTGGGTAACCTCTTCAATAGTTGGAATACGAACTTTTGAGCATGTATTGATTAGCTTATATACTATTTGATTAGTTTTGGATTGATTCGGCACCGATTTGACGGTGTGGGCGTATTTTTGAATCGGGAAGTAGGCTTTGAGATGAGGTAAGTCTCTTTTCTAACCTTGTAAGAGGGAATTAACCCCATAGGTGAACTTAAATAAATATGTACTTCTATTTGTGGGGGCTACGAATGCACGATGTGACGAGAATCCGTGCGTAGCTACTATTCATGCTTATGTCCGGGTAGATTTAGGCTTACACCATAATTCGTTGATATCATTGCTTGATTATGTTTACTAATTGTTGGGTTAAAGTGGAGGTTGAGGATTTTAATATTTTAAAGTTCCAAGTTGAATTTCTTATTTTTAAAAGGAATTTAGAAATATTATGATAATTCAAGAAAAATCTATATTCAACCGCTTCGCAAGTATATTCCGCGAGCGGGGTAAATTTGTACTACTCTCATATGAGCGGGCCGTTTGCCTCGGCATGATTTATTGATATATTATATAGTTCGGGCCGTTTGACCCTCGGCAGTGCACAATATATTTATATGTATATTTGGATCGGGTCGTACGTCCTCAGCATAACTCGTGCGTAACGATAATTGAACCCCTAATATATTTGGTATTATTTCACGGACTTGAAAGGTGAAAGGTTTAGATGAAATAAATTACTTGGTTCTTACTTGAATGAAATGATTTTTTACTTATTTCCTTCTTTGAGTTCTATTGTCATTGTATAATTCATGTTTAATTACAACTTTATATTATTATATTTTTGACCCGTAGTGAGTGTCGAAGTCGACCCCTCGTCACTACTTCTTCGAGGTTAGACTAGATACTTATTGGCTATATGTTGTTTATGTACTCACGCTACAGTTCTACACTTGATGTGCAGGATCTGAGGCAGGTGCATCTGATTATCACTCTGACACGCACGCTTGATTTCTGGTTCGAGACTACACGGTGAGCTTTCCTTCCGAGCTGTTCAGCAGCAGCCGGAGTCTCTCTTTTGATTTATATATCTTTCTATTCTATTTCAGACAGTAGAGTAGAGATCTTTTGTATATTCTACTAGTAGCTCACATACTTGTGACACTAGGTCTTGGCACACACTAGTAAACTTACGATTTTGGATTTATCTTTATGATTTCGATTTTCATTCAGTTGCTTTCATTTAATTACTTTACATCTGTAAATTTTTAAAAAATTTATCAACTAGGAATGTTATTCACTTAGTAAACTTATTAAAAATGGGAAATCACCAGATTGATCAGTGTTGACTTGCCTAATAATGGTGTTGGGCGCTATCACGGCTTATAATGGAATTGGATCGTGACATAATTACATTTTGGGCCATTATTATCATGCATTTAACTGTTTATCCGTTTCTATACTCTATGGTCAAACAATAAAGGTTTGAAGAAAAAAACAAATAATAAAGAAAAACTAAGCAAGGGAAATATGAACAGGCAGACTGAGTGTTAAGTAAATAAATAAATAAAGAGTTGTTGGAATTAGTTTAGGATCTTCAAGCTTGATATAAAGTGGTTTCATAAGTTTAATGGAACCAACTGAAGTAATTTTATACGACCCTAATCTTTATTTCCAAATTACTCTATTGCCTCCGCCAGTTGATTATTAACAGAGACGGATCCGGAATTTAAACTTTATAGATTTAGATTCCCAATTCTACCACATTTCATCTAATTTAATGTCACGATCCAAATTCTCCCTCCGTGAATTGTCACGACGGCACCTAATCTCTACGACTACGTAAGCCTAGCCATTTGCGAAAATGAAATGAAAACATGAAAATTAACAACTAGAAGTAGCAGATAATTTAAATAAGCAATTGAGATGCCGCTCGGCATATACAATAATTGACTCTCGAAATATACATAACACTCCCAAGATCGGAACACCGTAATTCACAAGCTTCTACGAAATTCTAACTATTATATACATCATTGTCTATAGAAATAAGAGAAGGATGAACATGGGTGGGGGGGGGGATAGAGGGGCTCCCCGAGGATCTGCGGGCGCTGGCAGATGTACCTTGAAGTCTCCAAAAATAGCAGCGACTGCAACTAAGGATGAGGCTGGTAGGAGGAACTTGGATCTGCACACGAAAAATATGTGCAGGAAAGGGGGTGAGTATACCACAGCAGTACCCAGTAAGTGTCAAGCCTAACCTCGGTCGAGTAGTGACGAGGCCAGGTCAGGACCCTACTGGTGTATAATAAAAACAAGGCAGAGTGAAATATCTCAATAAAATAAAGACAAAAATTTAACAAGGTGAAATCATAGAAAGGTAACAACTCAGTACACAGATATAAAAATAAGAGAACTCCCAAGATACCGTCTCGTTGTTCCAAACATAAATGTGCAGGGGGATCTCTCGGAATACTGTTCCATAGTCCCAAAGTAAATATGCAAGACGGGGGGATCTCTCGGAATACCGTTCTATAGTCCCAAAAGTAAATACACAACTCAAATAATAGATCAACAGCTACAACACGAAATCCTATAGTTTAGACTAAGTACAAGTCAAGGAAAAGCAGGAAATTCACTAAACATGCTGCACGGAGTTCAGATAAACAGTAAAGGTAAGTAGACATGCTATACTAATATAACAAGATACTACATATAACGATCCAGCCAGTCGTTTTAAGAACTTAAGCTCAGTTCGGTGGCATAAAGTCTTGAACAACTTCACAGTGTATATATCTACCTGCGTACATCGTTGGATTCAGTTACCGGATGATTCGGAGTAGAATTGGAAGAAGGATTTTTATTTTGGAAGCTTAAGAGGTGGAATTTGGCCGGAATTTGACTTTTCATGTAAACGACTCCGGAATAAGTTCCGGATAATGTCAACAACTTCGTATGGTGATTTTGAGCTTAGGCGTGCGTCCAGATTTGGACTAGGAAATTCGTGGAGTAATTTGAGGCAATTTGGCGAAAGTTGGAACATTTGAAGTTTGAAAATTGGAGTGGTTTGACCATAGTTGACTTTTTGGGATATCAGGGGAGTGGAGCAACTTCGTTATGTGAATTGACTTGTCTACAAAATTTAGCGTCATTCCGGGTTGAATCGATAGGTTTCAGCACGAGTTTAGAAGTTTAAAGAATTGGAAGTTCATAAGCTCTATTCATGGTGTGATTCATAGCTTCGTCGTGTTTTGATGTGATTTGAGACCTCGAGAAGGTCCTTTTTAGAGTATGGTACTTGTTGGTATGCTTAGACGGGGTCCCGAGGGCCCCGGGTCTGTTTCGGACGAGTCGTGGATGAGTTCCATAGTTGTGGCAAGGCTGAAATATTCTGGTGTAATCGCACCTACGGACCTTGGGCGCAGGTGCGATGGGCGCAGGTGCGAGCAAAGAGGAGGCGCAGGTGCGAGCAAGTCTGGCCTGGGTAAGTGTTCTTCGTCTAGAATTAAATATGTTCCATGATTTAGTCTTTGTTTTTATCATTTAAATTGTATTTTTGGTTTGGGAAAATGTTGGTTTTTGAAGAAAATTTCAAAAAATGAAAAATCATGATTTTAGGGACGAAATGGTAGCAGAATTTTGTAATTTTTGTGTAACGACCCGGTCGGTCATTTTGAGAGTTAGCACCCCGATCCCCTAATAACTGCTTTTCCCACTTTTATATCTGCTTATGGGAATTGTCGAAATGATTAGTTGCGAAATTTGGAGAGTTTTTGGTCACATAGTCCCTATATATGAGTTTAAGCTTTAGAAATCGGACAGTAGTTGGAACTCTGTGAAGACGGATCTGGAATGAATTCCGTAGACTCCGTTAGCTCCGTTGGGTGATTTCGGGGTTAGGAGCGTGTCTGGATTGTGTTTTCGAGGCCTGTAGTAGATTTAGGCTTGAATTGACGAAAGTTAGAATTTCGGCTGATAGGTGAAATTTTTATATCGAGCTCGGAATGGAATTCCGAGAGTGGCTGAAGGTCCGTAGTGTCATTTATGACCTATGTGTAAAACTTGAGGTCATTCGGACTAGTTTTGACGTGTTTCGACATCGGTTGTAGATTTTGAAAATTTCATAAGTTCTTAGGCTTGAATCCATGAATAATTGGAGATTTTGATGTTATGTGATGTGTTTTAAAGGCTCGACTAAGTTTGGATAAGATATTAGGAATGGTTGGTGGTTTTGGTTGAGGTTCCGGGGGCCTCGGGTGTGTTTCGGATGCTCAACGGGAAGAATTTTGGCTTAGGCTATTGCTGGTGTTGTTGAACTTGTCATTTACGCACCTGTGGATGTGGGACCGCAGGTGCGGTTTCGCAGAAGCGAGGGGAGAAGTTGCAGGTGCGGTTTTAGGCTTAGGGGTCAGTGGTCGCAGGTGTGTCTCATGGACCGCAAAAGAGGAGCCGCATCTGCGAGGAAAGTGTCGCAGATGCGGAGTTTGAGGGGATTAAGGATTTCCACAGATGCGGAGCCAAGGCCGCAAAAGCGAGACCGCAGGTGCGAGCAGCGTTGGGCAGAAATAAGAAAAAAATCAACGGTTTGATTTCATAACTTCTAGAACCGATTTGGAGCTCGGGATTTGACGATTTTGAGTAGGTTTTTAGGAGAAGACTCATAGGTAGCGATTCCTTACCTTATTTCACTTCTATATCATTAATCTATAGCAATTTCTTCAATATAATCAATGAATTTGGGTGAAAAATCATGAAAATGGGAGGAAGGTTCCCCAAATAGAAATCCGAGGTTTGAATGAGATTTTGACGTCGGTTTTGATGATTCTTGTTCGAGTGAGTTCGCGAGTGAATAGGTGTTCTAAAATTGTAATTTTCACTTGTTTCTGAGTCGTGGGCCTGAGGGACTTTTTGGGAAATTTTCCTAATTTCACGTCCTAGCTTCGAATTTATTAGTTAAACTAGTTGCTTGTAGTATTATTTACCCGATGTTGAATAGATTTGGTCCATTTGGAGTCGGATACTCATAGCACATACGTGATTTCAAGTTTGGTCTGAGCGATTGAGGTAAATATCTTGCCTAACCTTGTGTGGGGGAATTTCCCCTTAGGATTTGGGTGTTCTATGTTGGTTGTAGTCCGTGTACACAAGGTGACGATTGCGTGCTCGGACTTATTTGTGGAAAATTTGCCTTTTTGGAATCTTAGGTCCTTATATTCGCTGAGTATGAATTGTTCTTGGCATGATTGAATTTTCAAATTTCTAGTTTCATCTTTACTAGCCTAAATGTAGGATTTCCTACTTTTGGATTTACTCCTCTTGCCTATCTGACTCCTAATTGACTTATCTGAAGAATTTACTCCTTCTTACCGTCATGCTAGATCCTCTTAACTGCTTATCTCAAATTGTAATTATTTTCATCTCGTCCTATAATTATTTTTGGTCTTAACTGAAGTTAAGATTATTCTCCTGCTGCTTGTACTTAAGTGAATTGTTGAATATCCTCGTAACTGCTCAACCTTAAAAGAAGTTTAGATACTCTATTCCTTAGTCGACTTGTCCTTACTTGGAATTAGTTGACTTGTGCTGTCTTCTTATTGTTGACTTGAATTTGTGGATTTGTTGCTTGTCTTGTTTTTCCTTGGTCAAGTTATTTCCTTTTGCACTTAGTATTCTGTGCCGTGATTATTCCATGTGAACGATGCTCTACTGTTTCTTTGTGAATTGAAGTTCTTGTATTGCCGTATCTTGTGTCATTGTCCTGGTTGCTTTGTATTTGATGTTGTGATGTACGAGTCTTCAGTCGTGCTATAGTTGTTGTCTTTGGTTGTTGCACTGCATATTTAAATCGGGACTACAGACGTATTCCGGGAGCTTTCCCCCTGTACTGCATATTTAAATTGGGACTACAGACGTATTCTGCGAGCTTTCCCCCTGTACTGCATATTTAAATTGGGACTACGGACGTATTCCAGGAGCTTTCCTCCTGTACTGCATATTTAAATTGGGACTACAGACGTATTCCAGGAGCTTTCCCCCTATACTGCATATTTATTTTGGGACTACGGACGTATTCCGGGAGATCCTCTGTATTGTGTGATGGATTCGGGACTACGGGACGGGATCCCGGTAGATTTTATCAAAGGAGCTATGTTTGAAAGACAATTATATTGGAAAGCCCAATTTGAGAAACAATTATCCTGAAATAAACTATGTTGAAGGACATTCCTTTGGAAAAAGGATATTTGAAAAAAATGTTTATGTTGCAGAAAAACTATGTTTCTTTGGAAAAATATATTTGAAAAGCTTTGATCTTGAAGAAAATTATGTTTGAGAGACATTTGTTGGAAAAATTATATTTCAAAAGAATTTTCCTTTAAAAAGGATCTTACCTTAAATTTTTCAATATAGAAAATTGCGGGTGAAAGTTTACACTCGAAGATTTGACTATTTTAATGGTATTTCTGGCCAAGGCCTTGTGTGGAGACTAATGCAGTGTTGAGTTACTACTCGTCCTTATTGTGTTGTGATTTCCGGACTTTGGGTTGTGTTCCTGTCCCTCTTTCTGTTTATTCTTATTATGTTCCATCGTTAATTGCTGTATTTCCTTCCGCATTGCAGTTGTTATGTTGTTAACTATGTTGTGCAGTCATTAGATAGGTGTCATTCCCTGTCATTATTGTATTTATGCATGTTGATTTATTAGACCAGTGGGTGTCTTGACTAGTCCTCGTCCCTACTTTACTGAGGTTAGTCTTGATACTTACTGGGTACCGCTGTGGTGTGCTCATTCTACACTTCTGCACATATTTTGTGCAGATCCAGGTATTGATTGTTAGTAGCTGTACGGACTCTTGCTGAGGAAACTCAAGGTAACCTACTGCTGTGTTCGCAGGCTTCAGAGTCACCTTCCTATTTTGTATTTACACTGTTTTCATTTACCCCCTAACAATTGTATTTAGAAGTTGTAGTAAAACTCTTTATAGAGTTTATGACTTGTACTACCGGGTTTTTGGGAATATGCAATGTATAAAGAATTATTTATTTTAGAAAAATATTAGATTTTTATTTATTATTGCTGCTATTCCATGAAAGTAGGCTTACCCAGTCTTTAAGACTAGGTGCCATCACGATACCCAACGGAGGAGAAATTTGGGTCGTGACAAGTTTGTATCAGAGCTCTAGGTTCATAGGTGTTACGAGTAATAAGCGAGTCTAGTAGAGTCTTGCAGACTGGTGCGGAGACGTCTGTACTTATCTTCGAGAGGCTATCAAACTATTAGGACAATTCTATTTCTTTCATTCCTATCGTGCGAGTTCATTGACCTTGAAGTTTGAAATTTGTCATTCTATTCTCTCACATGGTGAGGACACGAACCGCAGTTCCTGATGATGTCACCCCCGAGACAGATGTCGCTAGGGGCAGAGGCCAAGGTCGACGAGGAGCACGTGTTGTAGTTAGGCCACCTACCAGAGCAACCATTGAGGAGCCACTAGCAGTTCCAGGTTAGGAGCAGGCACCGTAGGCGCCTATTGTTACCCCCGGGCTTCAGGAGACTTTAGCACAGTTCCTGAGCATGTTTGGTACATTGGCTCAGGCGGGGTTACTTCAGGTTGCACCAGTTTCTTCACCGACTGGGGGAGGAGCCCAGACTCCCAACGTCTACACTCCAGAGCAGAGATTTCACGTTGGTCAGGGTCCAGGTTTCATAATGACACAGTCTGTGGTTCCAATTCAGCTCATGGTCATAGCAGCAACATATGAGGAGAGCAACTTAGATTTGCAACGTTCAAGAGATATAACCCTCCTACATTCAGCGGATTGGCTTCAGAGAGTGCATAGTGTTTTCTAGAGGAGTGTCATAGCATCCTCCGCACTTTGGATGTTGTTGAGACAAGTGGGGTTGCTTTTACTATGTTCTAGCTTCAGGGAGCGGCTTATCAGTGGTGGCGGGCATGTGAGTTGAGTAGCCCGGCCGAGTTAGCTTCACTTACGTGGAGTCAGTTTTCAGAGATGTTCTTGAGAGAGTTTGTACCCCAGTCCCTTTGGGATGCATAGCGCACGGAGTTTGAGTAGTTGTGCCAGCGCACTATGTCACTATTAGAGTATGCCATCGGATTCAATGATTTGGCCAGGCATGCACCTGCCTTAGTCTCTACAGTTAGAGGGTGAGTGCGTAGATTCATTGAAGGGCTCAGGCATGATATTCGGTTCAGCATGGCTCGAGAGTTGGGTTCGTATGTTTTGTTTTAGCAGGTGGTAGGATCGCTCGCCGGTTAGAGGGCATATGGGACCGGGAGCGAGAGAATAGACGAGATCAGGAGAGAGAGTCCAGGGAGGCAAGGAGGCCTCGTTGATCGGAGAGATGTGCTGGTCCTTATTTTGGAGGCAGGGTGCGACACGGTAGAGGCTTTGTGGGTAAGCCAGTTCAGTTTGCATTACCGGCTTCGCATGGGGTTTTAGGTACTCGTGGGTCTCAGAGTACTCGTATCACACAGTTTCCACAGCCACGCCAGCAGAGAGGTTATTTTGAGTGTGGAGATACCAGTCACAAGGTGAGAGATTTTCCCAGGCTCCAGGCAGATGTGTTACAGCAGGGCATTCAGGTGAGTAGAGGGCGCCCAAGAGGGGGAGGCCCGGCCTGTTGATGTGTTTTGTATAGTAGGCTGGAGGCCGTTGTGCTAGATGTTATGGTACCGGTCTGTTTTGGATTTGTTACATAAGGGCACAATTTGTATTTCATTATAGCTGTGCTGGTCGAGATGAGTTCCCTTATTTGTCGCTTCATTCATGAGTAAATTTCATACTTTGCACTCTATCTTCGTGTTTGCTTCTGTTGGGAGAATTATGTGAGTGGTAGCCCGTGTCTATCGTATGTTTCTATTCCTTATTGAGAGATATGGGACTAGAAGTAAATTCATGTTGTCCAGTACGGTAGGCTTGATGTGATTCCTGAGTATAGTGGTTACGAGCTGTGATTCTTATGCTCCACCAGTGTGAGGGCCAACATGTGTTGTAATTTTGTTGAAGGAAGTGATTTAGTGAAAAGTTTCAGTTGGTGATCCTATTTGTGATGTAGAGTTGAGGGTGAGACCCTCGTGATCCTTCATTATTCGATGTGTTCGAACCGGGCTCAGCACCACGGTGGAAGTCATACCAGGATGGGATCTTTGTCATTTGTTCATGTGCTTTAATCCTTTCCTTGTTATATTGTTTGGTAGGTTAGCATTGATAAAGAATTGTGCCTATCGTGCTTGTTTGATAGTTTCTTTATGTGTTCCTCTTTTCATATTCAGTCATTTTCGTTCTGTGCTTGTTGACCCATGTCACTGCATAGTTTTGAAGATTGACAAAAGGCTGACCAGTTGAACCAGGTCCATCAGAGCACACATCTTGGACTGACTAGCTGGCACATGAACCGTATATGCTTAGGATATGTTTTGAATATGAAATATCAATGAACCAAGAGATTTTCTCCTAATGTGAAAAGGTTGCAAACTGATCTGATTAATTGAAGGCGAATTCAGCAAGGAAAGTAACAAAAGAAAGGAAGTTGAGTTTGGTTCGAATTGGTTCACCCAGTTAGAGTTGAACTAGAATTGGAAGACAAGATGAGCGACTGACTCTATAAATACTTGATGTATTTCTGCTAAAAAAAACACGAACAAGGCTGAAGTGAATCAAAGTCTGAAAGCAAAATTCCCAGAGTTATTTTTGCTAGTAGAATCAATGTGCGATGCAAAGGCTACAGTTCAACTAGAAGAACCAGTTCCATCTGATTGATTATTGAGTCTAGTTGATTGTAGTAGGAGTTTTTAATATTGTATCTTTCAGCTTTCATAGAAGCAANAAGAGTTTTTAGTGAATAGTTGAGCAAATCCCACTGAGGAGTAGGTCGTGGTTTTTTCACCTTTTGAGCCAGGTGTTTTCCATGTAAAAATATCTGTGTTTTTACTTTACTGCGTTTTATTATTCCGCAACAGTAGTAGTTGGAACACCAAGAAGAACCAGGTTCTTCTACTGAAACAACAGTCGAAAATTGGGTACCACACAAAGTAACCTATCTTCTTGTATGGTATTGAAGTCTAAAACATCAATTGGTATCAGAGCAGGTTATCCTTGAAAGGCTAACACCTTGGAGAAGATCAAGATGAGTGCACCACCTGGAAATTGGGAAGGTCAATCAACTGCAAGGCCACCACTCTTCAATGCCCAGTACTACTCATGGTGGAAAAATAAAATGAAGGATCACCTATTTGGAGAAGACTATGAACTCTGGGGCATAGTCACTAATGGCCCTCTAGCTACCATGATGAAGACTGCAGAAGGTATAGATATACCAAAGACAAGAGCTGATTGCACTGCTGAGGATCTAAGGAAATGGGAGAAGAATGCAAAGGACAAAAAGTGGCTAGTATGTGGACTAGGTCCAGACGAGTACAGGAGAATCCAAAGTTGCACCACTGCCAAAGAGATTTGGGACACCTTGCAAGTAGACCATGTAGGAACACCTCAGGTAAAAAGGTCAAGAGGTACTCTACTATACTCTCAGTATTAAAACTTCACTATGAAAGAAGGAGAGACTATCCAAGAGATGTACACAAGGTTCACAACCTTGACTAATGAACTGAAGTCTCTTGGAAGAGTCATTCTTGAAGAGGACAAGGTTGAGAAGATCCTAACAAGGGTCTTGCCTATTTCTTGGGAAAGCAAAATCACTGCTATCCAGGAATCCAAAAATATGGCAATCCTCATATTGGATGAGCTAATTGGAAACCTCACTGCCTATGAACTGAGAAGGCAGAAAATGAAGATGGATGGTCCAA